>JARLTB010000264.1:1725000-2025000 GCA_030141615.1 Unio pictorum
TGATTTAGCTATACTGTCAATACTGAAATAGGAGGTCCAGCATAGAATGGAACCTATCTTTGGACGTGCAAAATCTACGTCAAACAAGACGATTAACACAAGTAAGGAACTACACTAGATCCTGCGCATGAAAACTTATGGAGGACTTGATCTAAACAAAAAAGAAAACTACATTATCCATGCATTCTTTATCACTATTAAACCCAGGCTCATATTCATGATCAGTAAGCTAATATTTATGGCAATAATTATCTATGTAAATATTCTTCGACTATTTATATTATTATTATTATTATTATTATTATTATTATTATTATTATTATTATTATGGTCATGATGATGATGATGATGATGATGATGATGATGATGACACCCAAATATACAAGTCTAGCCAACCAACAAGTTTATGCCACCATCCAAGGAGTAGAGAGGTGCATTTCTGATATGTAATCATGGATTACATGTAACAAGCTGCAGATAAATAAGGATAAAGCTGAGGCCATTCTGATCACAACACAAAGACTTTCTCATTCACATCCTTTACCTCAGGCAATAAATATCAGCATCACCAACATTAAATTCACAGGCAGTACGAAACCTAGGTTTTACTCTGGACAGTACTCTCACACTGCACCAACATGTCATGAACACATGCAAGGCTGCATATCTTGAGCTGAGACACATCAGCTCCATTTGCAAATATCTTTCAGGTGATACCACTAAAACATTTGTGTGTTCATTAGTACTTTAAAGACTGGACTATTGTAACTCAATTATGGCTGGTTCGTCTCAATATCTAATCCAGAAACTTCAAAAGATTTAAAAAAAAAAAAAAAAAAAAAACCATCTGTCTGGATCATCTTTAGAGTACCACGATCAGAGCACACCTCCTCATTGCTCTGTACCCTACAATGGATATCCATTCGATCCAGAATCAAACACAAAATTTGTTCTCTGTGCTACATTTCACTGACGGACTCAAGTCCAGCATACCTATCCGGCCTCAGCAATGTGTATACACAAGCAAGATTCCTACGCTCCTATTCTGACAATCATATACTCATTATTCCCACTATGAAAACGAAGTCGTATGGACAACGTTCTTTTGCATACCAGGGCCCAGCAACGTGGAATGAACTGGCCATTGAAATTAGACACAAAGACACAGTGATCGCTTTCAAGAGTGCTCTTAAAACTCACCCTTTTCGACTTCAAGACAAAACCACTTTATTTTTATTTAGGAATACAACTTACACACCCATAAACACCCGTTTGAACAGAAGGTAGAATGGCGGCCGTTAAGAAAATATGTAGGAACAAATAAAGGGATAAAGAAGACCGACATAAAATGATGATACATGATATCCCTATTTGTTCATCCAGACATTCAGATACAAAGATGTGTGATGTACATGTGTTATTGGTTCAGATACCGTTATAGCCATATCATTGGTGAGTTCCAAAACACATCGCAAATGTGCATTTGTCTTGACGTAGAATCTATAACTAAACATTATAAATGGGATTCCTAAATTTTACTTTACCTGTTGTCCTCTTTTCTTCTTGTCTTCCTTCTTTCTTTTGTGAATGGATATGGAGCAGTAAAGCAAGAAACCAGACTAAAGTAAATTTCTCCTCTAAAGGATACTTATTTTCATCCAGTCTTTGGCAAATATATTCTGCTTTCCAATACAAATAAACTCTACAGTAAAATCTAAGTGTCTGCCATAACGTGCACATTAGTTTTCTCGTCATAACATTTGCTCGTAAATTTGCCCAGAATGACAGCTAAAGTAGTTGTAAACTTGGACATTATTTCTTTAATTGCCAGAAAAAGTCATTAGCTTCAAATCCGCGATCATGCGATTTTAACATCAGTTACACAAATATGGCTTCACTTTTGACACAGGACAATATTTGTCTGCATCATGACGGGCATGAAATGTTTGTGGTTTGTCTCAAACATAGATATGGATTCGATCTTTATGTATTGCTTTTGTGATTAATTACAAATCACTTCCAGGAATTCCTGTTCATGTCACGTGGGACAGGGTATGACATTCGCACATTGCGATGACTGCAAGATTAAAACCCCTTTGAAAATGGTTCCTAGAATATCTTTTTTTTAAAACCAGTAATTTCCTAAAGAACTATATGACCAACAATATTAACTCATTAATATGCACAATTAACATTTATATTTTGTTTTGTTTTTAAAAAACAAAGCAAAAACGCCAGAAAGACCAAAAAGCAAACAAACAAAAAACCACAAAAAGAATTAAAATAAATAAGAACAAAACCAAAATTAATTGGGTCATGCATTCTAATGTTTTCGCCTGCTGAAATAAAACTAGAGCAATGTATCAGGATTCAAAGTTTAGCTGTATACGTCAGTAACTCAGTAACTCCTCAAAGCTACATTAATCCAAATATCCATTTGAATTTTATACATTATACAAGCATGAAGGTACACCAGTAAAAGTAATCATCACCTGGCTGCGACATGCTATACTTTGACCGTGACATAATTATCTCGTCGAAACGAAATAATATCCCGTGCCCATTCTATAACAATACGAACATAATCAGGTACACATTAGCCAATCTGGATGATGTGAAAAAAAAAAAAAAAAATATATATATATATATATATATATATATATATATATATATATATATATATTTATCTTACAATAACATATTTTGTTTTGAGAATTACTCCTTGTTTCATTTTTATTATATAAAAAAAAATTCTCCATATATAATGAGATCATGGAAATGGAAGTCCAGATGTTAAACAGACTTAAACTTAATATGCACACATGGGTGAGACATAATATACAATATGTGTTGATTTTAATTCTACTTCGTCGATTCGCGTGACAGTCAAAAAAATCTGATACGCAGAAAATTCTGATGAAATTATTTTCGTCTCCTGCATGTACGTGTTGCGACCTTTATCTACACTCGGCATGCTATTGTTGCTATAATAGAAAGAGATTAAACCAAATATCAATTAAGAGCCACTTAAACTCGGCTACTACTCTTTATATTAATTACAGGTGCTCGTGATGCAAAACAACAAGACTGGGACAATAGTTTCGTTTGAAATTTCGTGTAAAACCTAAATAAGTGTTATATATCTTAAAACAGACAGGAACTCCAACCTGAAAGCTGTTCCAGTGTGTAGCCTATACAAAAGAGACGAGGACTCACTACTTGCTTAGACGTTGCGAACATAATCTTTGTCTGTTCAGAAGCGATTTTCTGCATTTTTATCAATTTACTTGAGTTGCAGGTTTCATTTTCATTAAGACAGTGATTTGGAGTGGCTTGTTTTTGTGTGTATCCGTTACCCAACGGTGTGTGTGTGTGTGTGTGTGTGTGTGTGTGTGTGTGTGCGCGCGCGCGCGCAAATCCTTTTGAATCAACGATGTTTAATATTATTTTAGATATTCTCCGTTGTCTTGAACACCAACCCTCTTGAACACAATGCGTTTTAGTGAAAATTCAGCTGTCACAAGGATTAAAATATTAACTTCTTAAAATCTAATATACATTTCTTTTAATTTTAACCAAAAAAAAGTAGCTTACAGATTTTCTTAAGCTGAAGCAATTCCTAAACTTTTTTTATCAAACAGCTAGATGTCAGCTAATCAAACATCTCAGTCTGAGAAAACAGATGAGCAATTTAGTGAAACCGAGGATAGTTTGAGTGATCCAGGGTGTTCAAACTTTAAGTCGGGGTGTAAAAAAATGATCACAGCCGCACACAAGCTAACAAAATCAATAATTTGCAAATGCGTTTAAATGCATATTAAGAGTACAAAAAATACTTTCATTGAGGGTTATACATTGAAATATCGATTTAATGTAAATGTTTACGTTCGCTTCATTTTCTAGCACAATTACTTGTTCTTCTCAAATGTCGAATTTTCAAAAACCATTAACATTATTTTGAACAAACGTTATGTTTTGTTTTCAGTTATGTTGGTCCCGGCTGTTGTTTACGCATTGATCTATATTGCTGAAACTGTAAATGATTATCTGAGAAATCGCCATATTCAGATAGGTCAAATCTTAATCAACTTGGCTTTATTTGCATTTAATATAAAAAAATATCACTTAAACATATCAAAAAGTAAGATTACCAACTGAATCAATGTGGATATGATACATGTATTGTATGAATATAAAGAAACATATGCAAGTAAATAGTACGAGAAAAATGAAAACTAAAGTTAACCTTTTTACAAATGATAACAAATATCATCTATTTGCAAAATATTATTATTTCTTATAAATTCTTCACCTGTACTTAATGTAACTTATTAGTTTACAAATAGAACAATAACTGAGAACGCAAGAGCGCGGTGTATATACTAGAAAGCTGATTTCGTATTTAAGGAGGTTACCTCGTTGCCCTGATATATATATATTTGCAGAACTTATTCGACTACCTAAAAATTCACTCGGCACTGTAAAGCTAAGTTTGTTTTGATGATTCTTAAACTCCGTCCATCCATTTGTTAATTCATACGAATATTCAGTACTTAATTGCTGTCATCAGAGCACACCGAATGGGGCTGGCATATCCATATTGACGCTGTTCTATCTCTATTGATGACATCTAGTGGTAACAATAGCAACACAGAACTAAAATGTAAGAAAAAATGGTTTCTAAATTTATTTCAAAATACACGGGTCAGACTTTGTTCTCATAATTCATTTACATACGTGTAATAACGTTTATCATTTTCGTGTTCATGTCTTTATCTGCTTACGTAGTAAGACAAAAGACAGAAAGACGGACAGCACGAATTAACGTACGCATTAATGGAGAGAGAGAGAGAGAGAGAGAGAGAGACACACACACACACACGCACGCACGAACGCATACAAATGCAGTATCACATTGGCAGTTCCTTGCTTTCAAAGGTAGAGACAACACCATAAGGGTAGAAGCTTAGAAATGTAGGACAACGTATATGAAACATATCCAGCTACTGGAATGACGTCAAAACGCTGGCTTGACATACACAGTCTCATAAATTTGAACATCCACACTTTTGCTAATATCGTTGATTGTAAGCAGAGATACAACATTCGTATTTCCCGTGGTGATACTCAAATACATCAGGGTCACTTTTGACCCGAGATGTCGATTGGTATCCGCCAGGCTGGCTATGTATACAAATGAACACAGTGGAGAAAAGAGATAAATCAATCAGTACATTAAAGAAATGTTTAGTATTTTAAAGAGGGGATAGATTTCACAGCGTGTGTTGAGAATAATTCAGATTCTCAGCGATCAAGTGTCCCAAAGTCTCCATGAAACTTCGTTTCAGCAGGTAGACTTATACAAAGCATTAAGCGTGTGATACATTTGATAATAAAAAGTTTTTAAACAAAAGTATTTAGAAACAAATTTGGTCGACATGCAGATCATTTAACTATCTTATTTAGTTGTCGTCATTGTCATTGAAGATTCATCTCCCGCTAGTATAGTATAGTATACTCTCATACATCATATCATATACGGACATACAGATAGGTAGACAGATAGATATAGATATATAGGTTGGTAGAGATAGATGGATGGATGTGTGTGTGTGTGTGTGTGTGTGTCGTTAAGTCACAATCTGTTCTCTCTGTCTTCGGCCTTAGTGATGATGTACCCTACACTGGATACCCATTCGATCCAGAATCAAAATCAAATTTGTTCTCTATGCTACGTTTCACTGCCGCACTCCAGTCCAACATACCTATCTTTCCTCACCCATGGGTATACGCCAGCAAGATACTTACGCTCCTCTTCTGATAATCGTATAGTCATTATTCCCACTATAAAAAACGAAGTCGTGTGGACAACGTTCTTTTGCATACCAGAACCCAGCAACGGGGGATTAATTGCCCATTGAAATTAGATACAAAGACACAGTCATCGCTTTCAAGAGTGCTCTTAAACTCACCTTTTTCGACTGCAAGAACAAACTTAAAGATCTAATAATGTTTCCTACCTTAAACATTTGCAGCATTTTTAAAAATGTTTTCTAATTTCATGGTGTTTCGAGTTTTGTAGTCATATCATTATAGATGTTGTAAAGCGCTTAGAACTTCTAAAGATTAGTCGCTATACAACGTCATCATTATCATTATTATTATTATTTGTATTTTGCTTCTTCTAGATGTTTTCTTTTCGTGTTGTCATTTTCATCCTCTAGTTTACCTTCAGTTTGCTTTAGAATATTCAGTTACTATACGACTAATCATTATGACTTGAGCACTAATGCCAATGGAATAAAATATTGCGTTATCGTATTAGCGAGTACAGGATTAACTTTCTTCAGATATGGTGTTACTAATATCTATAAACGTGTACACCTTATATTCTCATGGCAGAACTCTGATAAGTTTGTTCATTTTCAACGGTTATTTGTTTTTGATGATGATGAAAAATAAGTAAATTTTACGAATTTGAGAAAAGAGGAAAGAGAAAAGTTGTAGCAAGCACTAATCGAATGTGAAATTCCCGAAATGCCACCCCCCCCCCCCCCAGTACTAAGCTTAGAGAAAATGGGAAAAGGGAAATTACTTGTATGAAAATATGCATGCTAGAGTTTCTTACCTTAACCCTCGGTCTGTCGCTAAGTCACAATCTGTTCTCTGTCTTCGGCCTTAGCGATGTTGAAGAGGTTTGAGACGCCTTTGTGTGTACTACGAGGTGACTAATGGAAGTAATCTTGATGTAACCCGTAATCCAGCTGAAGGGGCTTTGGTGACTTTTAAAATGAGTGTAGTTTATATTTATTTTTAAACCTGGAGGCCTCCCCCCCCCCACACACACGAATGGCCGAGTGGTCTAAAGAGCTTTCCGTTACGGATCACTTCCGTCTCATCTCTGTCTGCGTAGGTTCGAGTCTAAGATTCGGCTAATGTAGTTATGTGAGAATACTTGCCAGTAGCTTCTCGTGTGTCGGTGGTTCTTTCCGGGATTATTCCCGGGTTCTTCCTCCACCAGTAATACTGGCCGCCATGTATAGCCTCTCGTGTGCTGAAAAATGGCGTTAAACCCTAAAACAACAACAACAACAAAAAATAATTGTTCACTAACTTATATTGAAAGTAGTTTTCTACTAAACTATGCTGAGATTAATTTCATTTTTTTCTGTATCAAAACAAGTGGTTGTCGCTGAAGAGGACCGTTGTGTATTTGTTTTCTTTATAATAAAAAAAAACCTCGGGAACGAGACGAAATCAGATTTAACTGCATTAAGCCTTTTGCCACGATCGAGGCCTTCTTCTGGACTGGCTCCTGTTTGATGACTTGGTATAAATCACTAGTTTTGGTATCTCAGGCGTAATAGCAGGGTTTGGGTTGTTTGGCACGAATAGGTCTTTTCCTCTTGGGTCGTAATAAAGAAGTCTGATACATTTGTTTCAGACTCTTTAACTCAGACAAATGTCTGAATATCGTCATCGTTTGACTTTCACCGCCCTCCTTCTCTCCTAGACCTTGTTTCATGACTGCAGATTCTTCTTCCTGTTGTTTCCTTCTTATCTAGGCTTCAAATTGTTACTGTTGAAGGAGAAAAGCTTGTTCTGGTTCTTTCTGCTGTTGCAAAACTTTCTCCAAGTCTTCTTTCTGACTCTGTTTTAAATCATCGACTTGTGGTGAGGAAGTAGAAGATGGTGAAGGTATTGGTACCGCAACAAAATTCTTGCAAAGTGAAGAAAAGTCAACTAAACCCAATTAATATCGGTCTCTTCTGCAAGTAGAATTCTGTTGACTTTGTTAGCCAGTGCTCTACCATCGCTTCTCGTATCCACGGCCTGTGCACCCCAATTCAACGCCATTTTAGTTTCCATCCTGCTTGAAGACTGTCGCATCGATGCACAACGCACAGACTCTAACGCACCTATGTAGGGAATGTGACGTCAAAGACTACTTTTTTCGGATTGGAAGACATACTCCGCACTATGACTAAATTTTGTAACACGTGTTAGGATTGGTGAAAGAACGTAATCCGTTTCGATCCGCTCTTCCACTATAAATAACCGCAGTTCGCTGCATTCCGTTCGTGCCCAATATTCCTGAAGTGCAAAATCAAAAAGAAAAACCACCTTAAGGAACGGAAGCACCAGCAACGGACAATGATATCAACCCCTGTTTCGGAGCCACCTACACTATGCTGGGCAAGTCGATATCAAATGTTCGTGACCTGAGCGATCAATCCAAAAATTAAAGTTGTAAATAACCCAAGAAACCAAAATTGGGAAATAGGATTACTTACTCAAAGCACTCTCAGTAACCAAACACCTCGGGAATAATAACGCACAAAAATACTATCAAAATGCGTAACAAAAATGTCAGCCACTTAAAGGGATGGGAGCATCAGCAACGGACGATGATTTCCTTCCTTTTCGTACCAACATACACTACACTGTGCTAGACGATCTCAAATGTCCGTGACCTGAGCAACCAAACCAAAACTTAAAGAGGCAAACAACCCAATCAACAATAATTAGGAAACAGGACAACTTACTCACCCTGAGTAACGGACCACTTGAGAATATAAATTACCATCAAAATAAGGGATTATAACAATAATTACACAAAAAGCATTAATCGAAACATCCTAGGGAATAACATCAGTTAGCATCATAAACATTGAAAACCATAAGTAGAACATCAAAAGACCAAATAAGTGTGGAACTGGATACCATCATCATAGGTGTAAATAGCAGGAAATAAATGAGTCTAGGCCTAATTAACACCCTCCTCTATAACTATCTCTAACTTTTCTCTATATACAGCCTCGTTGACAGCATTAACAGTTAACCAATATGAAGCCAATTGAAAGGTAAGTACCACAAAAGTAAAATTTAACAACAGTGGACTGAGACCAGTACACGTATAATTTTTAACCAACCTGTGTTAAGGCCCCAACTTAGAAAGCATAAGGTAGTCTAAAAGACCAAAGACTATCAGGCCCCGCGGCACAAGGTCGCAACACAAACTTTTGATAAAACCAGCAATACAATGCTCCAACTAAACACTATAAGGTAGTCAAAAGCCCAAGACTATCAGGCCCAGCAGTACAAGGATGCATACTAAACTAAGGTATAGGACCTAGGGCCCAAAATAATGAATATAAGGTGACCAAAACCCAAGGTCATCAGACACAGCAGCACAATGTTGCACCAAAACAATACTATTAGACAGTACACAATCACTTAAGAAATATAAGGTGGTGTCGAACCTAGATCAATCAGGGCAGCGGAACAGAAAAACTGTATACACTATATACATTCATATTCATAACAGCACAGAGTCTATCCAGATTAATAGGGAAAAGTTTAGACCAAGATACCATGGAGTAAGGAAGCTCAACTAACCAACGTACACGCCA
This sequence comes from Unio pictorum, assembly GCA_030141615.1. Classification (NCBI taxonomy): domain Eukaryota; kingdom Metazoa; phylum Mollusca; class Bivalvia; order Unionida; family Unionidae; genus Unio; species Unio pictorum. Next base: position 1,734,414 of record JARLTB010000264.1, read on the forward strand.
ACTTTATCGAGCCACCTTTTCGCCTTTTCCACTACCGGACATCACCATCAACCATAAATCACACGTGCGGATCAATTCCTTTTTTACCGCAGCAGTATCGACATGGATAAAAGTGAGTGTGTGCTGGGTCTATTCCCACTCATCTCGGCGCCTACCATTCACTTCGATAGTTGCTAAATAGCGACTCGGATCTGACGGCCCAATCAAATAGTGTTCTATGAACACATAAAAGCCTGGGGGAGGTGGCACCATTCTCACCTGCAGGAACAATCAAATAACACGCCTTTGCTGGATAAAACAGTGCTAAATGACCAAACTTAGCCGAAGCACTTCAATTCAATTATTCATTCATTCATTCGTATTCCGTTCACCTGTTCTCGTCACAAGATGTGGACAACCCTAGAATCGTTGACACTCGTATCGGCAGTGCTGTTTCGCATGGGATTACCCATGTATGTGAAATCAACATAGACAGTTATCAGGATCACCGATACGAGTGTTGGAAAAGAAGAATTTATGTGGAGAGATAAGGCTGTTGGAAGAGGGTCCTTATCTAGTTGTTACTCTAGACAGTACTCTCACATTGCACAAACATGTCATGAACATATGCAAGGCTGCATATCTTGAGCTGAGACGCATCAACTGCATTCGCAAATATCTTTCAGTTGATGTCACTGACACACTTGTGTGATCATTAGTACTCTCAAGACTGGACTACCGTAACTCAATTCGAGCTTATTCGTCTCAATATGTACTCCATAAACTTCAAAAAGTTCAAAACACAGCTGCTAGGATCATCATTAGAGTGCACTCATCAGAGCACACCTCCCCTCTGCTCTGTACCCTACATGGATATCCATTTGATCCAGAATCAAATGCAAATTGGTTCTCTGTGCTGCGTTTCACTGCCGGACTCCAGTCCAACATACCTATCTGGCTTCACCCATGGGTATACACCAGCAAAATACTTACGCTCCTCTTCTGACAATCGTATAGTCATAAACGAAGTCGTGTGGACAACGTTCTTTTGCATACCAGGACCCTGCAACGTAGAATTAATTGCCCATTGAAATTAGACACAAAGACACAATAATCGCTTTTAAGAGTGCTCTTAAAACTCACCTTTCTTGACTGCAAGAACAAACTTAAAGGTCTAATAATGTTTCCTACCTTAAACATTTGCAGCATTTTTAAAAATGTTTTCTAATTTCATGGTGTTTCGAGTTTTGTAGTCATATCATTATAGATGTTGTAAAGCGCTTAGAACTTTTAAGATTAGTCGCTATACAACGTCATCATTATCATTATTATTATTATTTGTATTTTGCTTCTTCTAGATGTTTTCTTTTCGCGTTGTCATTTTCATCCTCTAGTTTACCTTCATTTTGCTTTAGAATATTCAGTTACTATACGACTAATCATTATGACTTGAGCACTAATGCCACTGGAATAAAATATTGCGTTATCGTATTAGCGAGTACAGGATTTACTCTCTTCAGATATGGTGTTACTAATATCTATAAACGTGTACACCTTATATACTCATGGCAGAACTCTGATAAGTTTGTATTCATTTTCAACGGTTATTTGTTTTTGATGATGATGAAAAATAAGTAAATTTTACGAATTTGAGAAAAGAGGAAAGAGAAAAGTTGTAGCAAGCACTAATCGAATGTGAAATTCCCGAAATGCCCCCCTCCCCCGGTACTAAGCTTAGAGGAAATGGGAAAAGGGAAATTACTTGTATGAAAATATGCATGCTAGAGTTTCTTACCTTAACCCTAGTTCTGTCGCTAAGTCACAATCTGTTCTCTCTGTCTTCGGCCTTAGCGATGTTGAAGAGGTTAGAGACGCCTTTGTGTGTACTACGAGGTGACTAATGGAAGTAATCTTGATGTAACCCGTAATCCAGCTGAAGGGGCTTTGGTGACTTTTAAAATGAGTGTAGTTTATATTTATTTTTAAACCTGGAGGCCTCCCCTCCCCCCCCCCGAATGGCCGAGTGGTCTAAAGAGCTTTCCGTTACGGATCACTTCCGTCTCATCTCTGTCTGCGTAGGTTCGAGTCTAAGATTCGGCTAATGTAGTTATGTGAGAAAACTTGCCAGTAGCTTCTCGTGTGTCGGTGGTTCTTTCCGGGATCATTCCCGGGTTCTTCCTCCACCAGTAATACTGGCCGCCATGTATAGCCTCTCGTGTGCTGAAAAATGGCGTTAAACCCTAAAACAACAACAACAACAACAAAATAATTGTTCACTAACTTATATTGAAAGTAGTTTTCTACTAAACTATGCTGAGAATAATTTCAATTTTTCTGTATCAAAACAAGTGATTGTCGCTGAAGAGGACCGTTGTGTATTTGTTTTCTTTATAATAAATAAAAACCTCGGGAACGAGACGAAATCAGATTTAACTGCATTAAGCCTTTGCCACGACCGGTGCCTTCTTCTGGACTGGCTCCTGTCGATGACTTGGTATAAATCACTAGTTTTGGTATCTCAGGCGTAATAGCAGGGTTTGGGTTGTTTGGCACGAATAGGTCTTTTCCTCTTGGGTCGTAATAAAGAAGTCTGATACATTTGTTTCAGACTCTTTAACTCAGACAAAATGTCTGAATATCGTCATCGTTTGACTTTCACCGCACTCCTTCTCTCCTAGACCTTGTTTCATGACTGCAGATTCTTCTTCCTGTTGTTTCCTTCTTATCTAGGCTTCAAGTTGTTACTGTTGAAGGAGAAAAGCTTGTTCTGGTTCTTTCTGCTGTTGCAAAACTTTCTCCAAGTCTTCTTTCTGACTCTGTTTTAAATCATCGACGTGTGGTGAGGAAGTAGAAGATGGTGAAGGTATTGGTATCGGAACAAAATTCTTGCAAAGTGAAGAAAAGTCAACTAAACCCAATTAATATCGGTCTCTTCTGCAAGTAGAATTCTGTTGACTTTGGTAGCCAGTGCTCTACCATCGCATCTCGTATCCACGGCCTGTGCACCCCAATTCATCGCCATTTTAGTTTCCATCCTGCTTGAAGACTGTCGCATCGATGCACAACGCACAGACTCTAACGCACCTATGTAGGGAATGTGACTTCAAAGACTACTTTTTTTCGGATTGGAAGACATACTCCGCACTATGACTAAATTTTGTAAAACGTGTTAGGATTGGTGAAAGAACGTAATCCGTTTCGATCCGCTCTTCCACTATAAATAACCGCAGTTCGCTGCATTCCGTTCGTGCCCAATATTCCTGAAGTGCAAAATCAAAAAGAAAAACCACCTTAAGGAACGGAAGCACCAGCAACGGACAGTGATATCAACCCCTGTTTCGGAGCCACCTACACTATGCTGGGCAAGTCGATATCAAATGTTCGTGACCTGAGCGATCAATCCAAAAATTAAAGTGGTAAATAACCCAAGAAACCAAAATTGGGAAATAGGATTACTTACTCAAAGCACTCTCAGTAACCAAACACCTCGGGAATAATAACGCACAAAAATACTATCAAAATGCGTAACAAAAATGTCAGCCACTTAAAGGGATGGGAGCATCAGCAACGGACGATGATTTCCTTCCTTTTCGTACCAACATACACTACACTGTGCTAGACGATCTCAAATGTCCGTGACCTGAGCAACCAAACCAAAACTTAAAGAGGCAAACAGCCCAATCAACAATAATTAGGAAACAGGACAACTTACTCACCCTGAGTAACGGACCACTTGAGAATATAAATTACCATCAAAATAAGGGATTATAACAATAATTACACAAAAAGCATTAATCGAAACATCCTAGGGAATAACATCAGTTAGCATCATAAACATTGAAAACCATAAGTAGAACATCAAAAGACCAAATAAGTGTGGAACTGGATACCATCATCATAGGTGTAAATAGCAGGAAATAAATGAGTCTAGGCCTAATTAACACCCTCCTCTATAACTATCTCTAACTTTTCTCTATATACAGCCTTGTTGACAGCATTAACAGTTAACCAATATGAAGCCAATTTAAAGGTAAGTACCACAAAAGTAAAATTTAACAACAGTGGACTGAGACCAGTACACGTATAATTTTTAACTAACCTGTGTTAAGGCCCCAACTTAGAAAGCAAAAGGTAGTCTAAAAGACCAAAGACTATCAGGCCCCGCGGCATAAGGTCGCAACACAAACCTTTGATAAAACCAGCAATACAATGCTCCAACTAAACACTATAATTTAGTCAAAAGCCCAAGACTATCAGGCCCAGCAGTACAAGGATGCATACTAAACTAAGGTATAGGACCTAGGGCCCAAAATAATGAATATAAGGTGGCCAAAACCCAAGGTCATCAGACACAGCAGCACAATGTTGCACCAAAACAATACTATTAGACAGTATACAACCACTTAAGAAATATAAGGTGGTATCGAACCTAGGTCAATCAGGGCAGCGGAACAGAAAAACTGTATACACTATATACATTCATATTCATAACAGCACAGAGTCTATCCAAATTAATAGGGAAAAGTTTAGACCAAGATACCATGGAGTAAGGAAGCTCAACTAACCAACGTACACGCCAACTTTATCGAGCCACCTTTCCGCCTTTTCCACTACCGGACATCACCATCAACCATAAATCACACGTGCGGAGCAATTCCTTTTTTACCGCAGCAGTGTCGACATGGATAAGAGTGAGTGTGTGCTGGGTCTATTCCCACTCATCTCGGCGCCTACCATTCACTTCGATAGTTGCTAAATAGCGACTCGGATCTGACGGCCCAATCAAATAGTGTTCTATGAACACATAAAAGCCTGGGGGAGGTGGCACCATTCTCACCTGCAGGAACAATCAAATAACACGCCTTTGCTGGATAAAACAGTGCTAAATGACCAAACTTAGCCAAAGCACTTAAATTCAATTATTCATTCATTCATTCGTATTCCGTTCACCTGTTCTCGTCACAAGATGTGGACAACCCTAGAATCGTTGACACTCGTATCGTCAGTGCTGTTTCGCATGGGATTACCCATGTATGTGAAATCAACATAGACAGTTATCAGGATCACCGATACGAGCGTTGGAAAAGAAGAAGATCTAGACAGTACTCTCACATTGCACAAACATGTCATGAACATATGCAAGACTGCATATCTTGAGCTGAGACGCATAAACTGCATTCGCAAATATCTTTCAGTTGATGTCACTGACACACTTGTGTGATCATTAGTACTCTCAAGACTGGACTACCGTAACTCAATTCGAGCTTATTCGTCTCAATATGTACTCCAGAAACTTCAAAAAGTTCAAAACACAGCTGCTAGGATCATCATTAGAGTGCACTCATCAGAGCACACCTCCCCTCTGCTCTGTACCCTACATGGATATCCATTTGATCCAGAATCAAATACAAACTGGTTCTCTGTGCTGTGTTTCACTGCCGGACTCCAGTCCAAGATACCTATCTGGCTTCACCCATGGGTATACACCAGCAAAATACTTACGCTCCTCTTCTGACAATCGTATAGTCATTATTCCCACTATATAAACGAAGTCGTGTGGACAACGTTCTTTTGCATACCAGGACCCTGCAACGTAGAATTAATTACCCATTGAAATTAGACACAAAGACACAGTGATCGCTTTTAAGAGTGCTCTTAAAACTCACCTTTTTTGACTGCAAGAACAAACTTAAAGATCTAATAATGTTTCCTACCTTAAACATTTGCAGCATTTTTAAAAATGTTTTCTAATTTCATGGTGTTTCGAGTTTTTTAGTCATATCATTATAGATGTTGTAAAGCGCTTAGAACTTCTAAAGATTAGTCACTATACAACGTCATCATTATCATTATTATTATTTTTTGTATTTTGCTTCTTCTAGATGTTTTCTTTTCGCGTTGTCATTTTCATCCTCTAGTTTACCTTCATTTTGCTTTAGAATATTCAGTTACTATACGACTAATCATTATGACTTGAGCACTAATGCCAATGGAATAAAATATTGCGTTATCGTATTAGCGAGTACAGGATTAACTTTCTTCAGATATGGTGTTACTAATATCTATAAACGTGCACACCTTATATTCTCATGGCAGAACTCTGATAAGTTTGTGTTCATTTTCAACGGTTATTTGTTTTTGATGATGATGAAAAATAAGTAAATTTTACGAATTTGAGAAAAGAGGAAAGAGAAAAGTTGTAGCAAGCACTAATTGAATGTGAAATTCCCGAAATGCCCCCCCCCCCCAAGTACTAAGCTAAGAGGAAATGGGAAAAGGGAAATTACTTGTATGAAAATATGCATGCTAGAGTTTCTTACCTTCTGTCTTCGGTCTTAGCGATGTTGAAGAGGTTTGAGACGCCTTTATGTGTACTACGAGGCGACTAATGGAAGCAATCTTTTTGCCCTTGATGCAACCGGTAATCCAGCTGAAGTGGCTTTGGTTACTTTTAAAATGAGTGTAGTTTATATCTTTTTTAACCTGTACTTTTTAGAGGTTTGCACCATTTTGGGGGTTTATTGTATTAAAAAATAATTTGTCACTAACTTATATTGACAGCAGTATTCTAAACTAAAACACTTTTTTTTTTTAGTTAGTTAATACTTTCAAGACTGAACTACTGTAACTCAATTCTGGCTTATCAGTATCAATATTTTATCCAGAAGCTTAAAAAAATTCAAAACACATATGCTCGGATCATCATTAGAGTACTACAATCAGAGCACACATTCCATCCGATCTGTACCGTACACTGGCTTTGATACAGAATCGCTAGGGTAGCCCACTATACTACTACTGCTGTTAGGTTAGAAACTGCCTATGCCAAACTGTGGGTAGTACTTAAATTTATGGGCCATGGTGCACGGGCGCCTGCTGATTTATTTTTTAGGGATATGGGTGTCAAAGATGTAGTGTTCAGCTTTGAAGTTTAGAGGTGAAGTCAGGATTATGAGAGCGGGGCAAGTGCCCCTAACTATGCGTGGGGTGCGCCCATTAATGTTACAAAGCAGAGCCGCAAGAAGGACGACACCAGTTTTGCTTTTGGTACATCATTCATTGTAGGGCTCCTGACAGACATGGTATAGCATTACCTGTCTAACGACGAGCATGAGGGCCCCCAGTGGCCGAGTGGTCTAAAGCGCTCTCCGTTAAAGATGACTGACATCTCACCTCTGTCTGCGTGGGTTCGAGTCTCTGATTCGGCCAATGTGGTTATGTGAGAAAGCTTGCCAGCAGCTTCTCGTGGGTCGTTTGTTCTTTCCTGGTGTTTTCGTTGGGCTCTTCCTTCGCCATTAATATTGGCTACCATGTATAGCCTATCGTGTGCTGAAAAATGGCGTTAAACCCAACAAAAAACAACAACGACGAGTATGCCAATCACCAGTGGATTGCACTTCTAATTGTTTAACCATTTCACGTTCTGCAAGACCTGAAAGGGATGTCTGCTGCACGATTATTTGCCAGGAGAACTGGCCTCTGACGCTGGTCATCCGTTTTTACGACCATGAAGGCTAAATTTGCATCCTCTTGCCTGGATGGTTATTTTACTTTAAAAAGTATGTGGTTGTGGATAGAAGAGACATTTAACGGGATGCACTTTGATGTCAATATTTTTATCATGAAAATACGGCATTTCAGTTAGCGATCAGACATACATTTCCACCATATAAATGAGTTATACCTAATTACCAATATATGTTGTTTTTAAATCCACAACCGGGGAAGTGAGTGGGTATGACTGGGGCGAGTGACATGCGATATCTCCACCCCACTCCACTTCAAATCGGTGATGATAGAAGGGGGGGGGTGGTGTTGATCCTCGTGTCTCTCCCCAGCACATACAGCTGGTTTGAGTCGGAAGAGGAACACCGGTGATGATAGAAGAATGCGCCGAATTTCTCGTACGATTTTTAAGAATGGTATGATTTGTGGGGATATTATATCACTCCAGATTTGGGCAGTGACGAAGGTGTGTGTGACAGTGATTGCATCTACCTTCTTTACCATACGTTAAATGCGAACTACATGCTAATAAATAACACACAATTATTATTTAATATATTTTAACGTTCATCAATGAGATCAATATATTTTAATGTTCATCTATATTCATATGTTCAAAACATCAGATTTGTATCGGTTTATTTGCTCCCCCCCCCCCCCCATTTTCTGGATATACAACCATAACGATCAAACTATGCAAGCCGAAGTACTTATAGCCGAAACACCCTGTGCAGCAACATATGATAATCAATTTGGGAACCAGACCAAGCAGGAGAAACTGGTTTTATCCGGATAATAGTTGACAGCCTAGGTTTCGTTTGTGATAAAAGGAAAAGTATACCAAATGAGTCTGTGAAATTCAGCCAATTGTGAGGCTCGTTCTATCAAGGGTAAAAAAAGTCCCGAACGCCATTTTACATATTTGAAGGGCGAAAAACCATGATCTTAAGTTATTCTTGAGAAAATTATAAATATTTATTATAACTTTTTTTGTTTGTTTGAGAATATGAAAGAGACGAACATGACGCAAGATGACGATAATGTGGACAACAGAAATGGCAGCAAATTTATTTGCGGTGTTGTTGAAGGTACAGTAACGATCAAGCAAGCATACTTAAGTGTTAACGTTGCGTTAGGTTAAGAGTGCATGCATCCAAAACAAGCTAAATGTTGAAAAAAGAAAGGAAAAAAACATGAAGGAAAAGATTCATATAAAGAGACAAAAGCACACCCGATTAATGTTATGTTCCGTTCTGACACCTTGTATTACCCCTTTACCCGGTTCTGACATATGACCCATTCATATCATACTGGTTAAAGACCACTTTATTCCTGATTTTTTCAAAAATCATTCACTAGCGACATGAACTTGATTCTTGACAATATAATACATAAAAGCGGGGCCTTTTACAATATTTTTCATCGTGTTAAATGTGAATTTACCAACATGAACGGTTACGAGGGGACCGTTAATTAAAACGTGGTGGGTCAGTACCAATTGACTCCACATTTTGAAAAATAATGATCTACTCACACATGGTAATTAGATTCGTTCATGAAATGAAAATATAGTTATTTCTGACTGATTATTTCTTAATCTGTTTTGCTTTGTAATTTAAATTAGTGTTCTTTACCTCGTATGAATTATAATTTTACTTATTCACCGGTTGAAAAAAAAACGAGATATTTTTGTATCATTGTGTGACATGTAAAAGTTAAAATAATGTATACCTCTCCACAATTTTAATAAATATCTCAAAATAATGTAGTTTCGTGAGGCTAAGATGTTTAATTTCACATATATGTAGCATGCGTTATTTTTTCTGCAGAGAATTTGTGTATCATTTCACTGTGAAAAGCGAGGTAAATATTAGCATCATTTTTTAACACCATTTTGGATAAGTGGAAAAAGGATAATGCTTAATTGTGGATGCTTTATTGTGGAAATATTGTAATTCTCATTTACAGTGTCTGCTACAAAAGCGGGGGCCTACATCTAGGTATGATTTTATGACGTTATTGTTGACCTGTGTATGTTAATTGTACCACGTGACTACCCACGTCAGAAAATGGAGGTGTAAGGGGTCTAAGTGGGGAGTTTTCTGTACTTGATCGACTTACCTGATGCTTATTAAGTTATTTTCGCTTAGACTTGTCAGCTTAAATCAGTCTTCTTATTTTCAAAACAGGAACCAAAACTTCGCGTGCAGTTATGAAATATTAATAATATGGCTACAGTTGGTACGTGGCGAGAATTGGTCTCTGACCAGTAGGGTCCTATGTCAGAACGGGTCATATGGGTAATCTAAGGTATTTTTTTCACTCTGTATGATTATTTCCCTTGAGATTATTGTTTTTCTCTCTCAATGTCGAGCTCGAGTTGAGCACCTGTGGTCTAACATACACAGGTGCTTGAGAGCTAGTCCTACAGTGTAAGACATAGCATATATTTTTGTTTTCCATTTTTTTTTCTTATTATCCAAACAACGTCCTTGTATAGCGTGTATTGATGTTGGTTGACATCGGAATGAGTAGTCAATGTTTCATGAATATCTCGCACACTTGGCAGCCTAAATTGACACTATTCCACTAATTTATGTGTAATATACATACTGTGCTGTCTTTATCGTGGCGGAATGAAAACATGGTACATACAAAGGGATGCATTGTCATGTTTGATTTGAATTTGTTGCAGTGCGAAGGTAGTTGAGGTATTCCAAAGTATTTTTAAGTAGACTCATCTTGGCATTGTTTCTTGAACGAAACAAAACGTTTCTTACAGTTCCAATAGGCATAATGTATTTTTATTCGTTTCGTATAAGAATAATATTTAAAGTTACCCAGATTTTGGCATTCCCTGCTTTCATTGCTTTCCACCCAACTGAAATGTAGGCCAACAAAACTAGAAAGCATGTCCATTTCTTGTGTGCATCACCAAGTTTTAAATATATTTATGGCCAACAAGGCTTAGCGCAAGAACTTTGCTAACAAATGGGTTTCAAAAGTGTTGTCAATTTGTTTCTGCTTTTTAGCTGATATCCTCTCTGTTGGCTTCTTAAATTGTAGTCTGTTTGGCTGGGGAGGGAACAACAGCACCTCTTGTTGATCCAGTTTCCTTGTGGTGATGATCAAGATTGAAAGCCATATTTGTAGTATTGCCTGGCATGTATTTGAAATGTTTTTATTTCAAAATAAAAGCAGGTAACAAATAATCAAAACAACACTGCATAGTAGAATTATAATTTTTTTTTTGTCTTAAGTCATCACAGCTGTAATACATGTTACACAAATTTTTAAAACATCCAGATAATGTGGCACACTTATTAACGGCAAATTATGATTGACACAAAGGTTAATATTTATTATTTGACGCCTATGCATCTGGTTTATAATGTTCCCATTTAAATCCAAACATATTTGGTAAAGTTGCAAACACTTTGAGCATACATTTATTCAGGCAGGCAGAAATGGCACAATTAGTACATTTGGAAGGACCCTACCATAACTTCAGTTTGGTTCAGCACAGAAAAATCAATGACAGTTTGATATGTGAGTTGTGGGATAAAGTTTTTTGAATGGGTTGTCTGGCTAATCTGATGAGATTTTTGATTTTTTTTCCTTTAGGTTATTGCTTTGTTTTCCACGGATGTCTTGTATTGTAGGCTACAATATGTTAGATGGTCCCTGATATTTATATTTTGGGGGTTGAGATCTTGCCACCAAAATAATGAGGTATTATTGTGTTTTTTTAAGTCTACTAACAATATAACGCAAAATATTATTTCAGTAAAGCTGTACCGATTAATCGTCCCTACTCATAATCTGGCCGATTATTAGAACAATCGGTATAATCAGTATCGGCAGAAATAATCGGTGCCGATGTAAAAAAAATCCAAAATAACAAATTTCCAAAAGATAAATTCAATCATAACATTCATCTTGACATGGCTTGAATTTTAAATCAAAATTAAATACAGTCCTACCCATTTATATCGACATCACTTATATCAACAAGCGACCTGTGTCGACAAAAAAACAGTCTGAGTCCCTTGGTCTTCTATTACTAACAAATTGTCATGCTTATGTCGGCGTCGAGATAAAAGATAAACGTACATGTCGACAGAAGCCCTTGGTCCCGGCATGAACAAATCCTTTGTTTTCTAATCATTTATGTCGACAAACTGTCAGTTCCATCCCAAACTTCGTTCCACATATTAGTTGATCTTGCCACCAGGCTTTAATGTCACAGTCGGATTTAAAAAAAAACAACCACCCTAGGCTTTTGTCTGGGCATATAAAGCTGGCCTCTCGCGGCAACTTAAAAGAAGTGAAATCTGATCAATTCTAGCATTTTTCAAAGAATGCACAAAGGTATAGCTAGGATTTTAAAACTATGAGTTCAAGAGAACCAGCAGTAAACATTGCAGTCCCCTACCAGATTGGGCATACCTGAAATGGCTATTTTTCCAGATGAGTAGAAACAGTGGTTGCCATAGAGTTTAATTTTCAAACTTCTTTACAGCACTGACATGTAGCCCTAGTTTGTCCATTAGAGTGAGAGTGAATTGTCAGGTCAAGATAAGGTCTTATTCCAAGCACTAAGTTAGGCACCATACATAGTGTTCCACGCTAGTCAAGTCTTTGATCTTGCTGCCTATCTTGTGGGTCATGTTTCTTCAGATGTACTCTTATAATGACAACATGTACATCTGTGTGCCTTTCAGCCACTGAATTTTTTAAATTGTAAACAGCTAAAATGATCCATTGATCAACACATTTTCCCACTCGACAGGTGGTCGAAGTAAAACTAGCAAGCCCTTAAATTTTTTGCCGTCCAGCAAACTGATGCGTACTGAGGACCCCTGTATACGTTATTGTCTGAATCCCAGATATAAAAAAAATGCATCCAAATACGTGTGATTACGCTTTTCGAGACCTTTGAAAGTGATCGGTGATTAAAACAAGTTTATTTTGCTGTGAAAGTTTCATTTTTAACTTTATTTACATTTACTATGGCTACCAAAAGCAGTGTAAAACGCAAATTAAATTTACAGTATCTGGAAACTAAATATCTGGCTGTTAAGTAAGTTGGGGACTGAACATCATGCAAAGAGGTCTGTGAAATATTTTTCGCTTAAAAATAACATGTTCAGGAAGGATGAAAGCTGCGTAGTCTATAAAGAAAGACTACGTTGAAGGTAACTGTGCTCCCCAAAGGAAGAAGCAAAAGACTGCTACATTTGAAGACGAAGAGGAAGCCACAAAATGGTTCAATGAAACATTTGGAAAAAAAACTTAGTGTGGAGAATTTCGCTGCAACAAGTGGTTGGTTCATTCGCTTTAATGTTCATCATAGCATCCAACACAAAAGTATTTGTGGAGAATACATGTACTGTTAACAGCTTTTCATTTCCCGGTGAATAGCACCATCCCCTTGGTAGCCTCAATAAGATGGGAAGAGAATTACCAAAATCAAGGCCAATTTAAGTACATGTACATGAAGCATGTAAATAACTATCCAACCACAACTTTCCAAATTATTGTTTCATGTCCCAAGCTTTACGTCCTTTACAGTAGCCAACAAAAAGACCTAAAAACAGTAAAGTTTAGTCATTCCAGGCCTTTATTTTTTCCTAAGTTATTCAGCTTAAACGCAAGTATATACTGTGATAATGAAATAATTGGCTATACGTGGTATCAGCATAACCTGCAAAAAGTGACATCGGTACAGCTTTAATTTTCAGGAATATATAACACAGTTATCAGCCCATACAGACACTCCTGAATAAATTAAAGTCATATAGTTTTAGTCAAACGTAACTTACACTGATGTATTTTTATTAGAAAAGGTGAAGGCCACTGTGTAAGAAGAAGAAGAATAGTTTGCATAATAGCTTCAGTTCTCCACCATACCATTGTTCGTGGATTGGTAAAGCATACATACCAGCCAGATAGCTTTTGGCATAATTGAAATTTTAATGTTTATTATCATTTCTTTAATGCCACTTATATAAATTTGAGAATATTCTTAAAATGAAATCAGCTGCATAGGAATGGTATAAAAGTATTTTCTTTATTTGCTATTTATACTATAGCAACTATAAGACCCATATCCAAGAAAAGAAATGGGTTTCTTCAAATATGAATTTTGCCTCACATGTTCATTGTTGTTACGCTAGCTAGTGGACCAGTCTATACTTTTATAGAAACAAGTGCCAAATATTAAGCAAAATGCTTACATTTTTGTAGTAGAAGCTTATACGACAGAAAATGCTAGAGCAGATGGATTTTTTTCAACTTTAAATGTGTCGGATCAGAGAAGGATGATAAATCGGCACTGAAGAATGAGTATAATGTAATACAATATTGTTAGCACATGATCATGCTCAATGCAGAATTTCAATTCAGGATCATTCAGCAAAAGTTACACATGTAGATGAGTTAAAGGAGTGCTGAATATAAATTATTTTCTACTATATTTTGGTTCTAATCCATATTTGTTTTGCCTTTTGTGTCAAGAATTTTTAGTAGCAGCAGAGGTTAATAGCAAAATATATGTATCTTTTTCATACATACTGTCATTTTGGCATGGTATATCTAAATGACACTTTTAGTCTCAAATTAGGCCTTTTGCCACTTACACCAGCAATAATTATGCTTATTCTTTGATGAAGAGTGTTATGTATGTTTGTCATGTATCTAAAGGAAGAACCCTATCAGTGTTTGGGTCCAAAGATTTAGGTAACTGCCTGCCTCAAGTAGAAAATGGATTCTGAGCAATAATACTAGGGCCTAACCGGAAATCATCTTAGACATTCACTTCGGTCGAATATCCGGTTTTTGGTACTATTCGGAAGTATTCGCCTCGGCAAATAATACACGCACAAATGGTTACAAGTAAATTAATTCAATAAATATTGCACTTTTAAAAAAACTTTTTTAATACATAATAATTTTAGTTAATAATAAAAATTTTCATCTTATAGGCAATATATACGGCATACGGTACACGAAAAGTTTAAGCTTCGCATACGTTAATTAAACAAACGGTACTCTCCGGAGTCGCACCTACTATTTGGTTCGTGCCCGGATCCGGCAAATAGTACATCCAAATACTCGGATTCGGTACTCTGCGAATAATATCTACTCGGTTAGGCCCTAAATAATACAAGTTTACCATACTCAATTTCAAGAGTTACCAAACTTTGTGAATTTTATGTAATTTAGGGTTAAGGAAAAGAATCTCATCTGTTTTGGATTCAGATGGTAACATCTTGATCACTAAAGGAAGAGCTCAAGTTCTCTGTCATCAGCAGCTACCAAACTATGTCGATTGTTTGCACTTAAAGTAGTAAAGAAATTCTTGATTGAGGAATTTAGTGGTCAGAGATATGTCAAATGCAAGTTTAGCACATACATGATGTTTCTGCACACATTAAGTTTACTTTAAGAACATATATATTATATATTGGCAACCTGTTGATTTTGGGATGAATAGGTACAAAGGTCATAATTGCTATGAAAATAAGAAAAAAATTATTGCTGCTACAAGAAAATCCAGTCTCATGCCTCTGTCTTCATCACTGCTTGTAAATGACTTGCATTTGGTTATATGGCTGCCTTGCATTTGGCTATGATAGAAGCCCATTGACTACTTAAAACAGGTTGAGTGTATAATGTGCCATGCATTTGTTAGCTACCCTGGCCACACTGCCAAGTTAGCTTATGAAATGGCCATTTGTCTTTTGTCCTTAACATTTGATTTTTGCTACCTGGGAATAAAAACCTTTTTGTTTATATAAGAAATTTTGATTTCGCAAGGAATTTAAAATTATGGCCAACCATAATGCTTTTGGTTTAACCATTTGCATTTGTTCCACTGAATTTTATCCCACACTCGCCTTTTTCTGGTAAGTAAAAACAAAAAGAAAGCATTAGCATTGTTTATCATTTATATTTATCATCTCTTTCTTTTCATTCATTTTTTAAAATAAAATATTCTAAATAGGAAGACTGCTGCATAAGAATAGCACAAGATCTAATTTGTCCATCAAAGATATATTTTTTTATAGCAGTTGTAAATGACCCATTTCCAAAAAAATGACTGGTTTCTTTAATATGAAACTTATTGGTAATCAAACAAGCTCAGAGGTCTCGCTAGGATTTTAAAACTAAGAGGCCAGGGCTCCCGTTTTTTTAATTACAAAAAATAGTAGTCCCACAAGAAAAAGTTGAAGTTCCACCCCAGACATTGTTGAACTTTGCAGATTAGAAGAACTGTTGGATGCCATTGCTTTTTTTTTTTTTTTAAACCTCAAAACATGTTGGATCAGAAAAGAACAAATCAACACTGCTTTACAAATTTGTGATGAATATGAGAGTGTTGCAATACAGAACTCAGATTGAACACTTTGCAATGCACGTTGCAAACATAATTTTTCAGTATGTTTTGTATTTGTATTCTGGTTCAAATCCACTTGAATTTTTTGTCCATTAGTTTGATTGCAGATCCAGCAAATTAGTAAAATTAAATGTACATTTTTTATACAGTACCGTAATTACAATATGTAATATATTATCTGAGACGTTGTAGTCTCAACAAAGTTGGGGTAGTAATATGTACATTATACTTTTAATGCGTAGATTTAACTTTTTTGCCACTTACATTTGAAACATTTGTGCTTATACCTCGCATGGAGTTGGCATTTATGCATATTGTCAATTTCTGGACAAGTTTGTCATTGACAGAGACCTTTGCATTTGATGATAATCAGTGTTACCATTTGGGAGAAAATATTTCTAATCTGATTTTTATTAATGAATTAATGCTTATATCATCAAGATCTGGGACAGTGGTGAGAGATCATTGCATTGCAAGTTTATTAAATAAATAATGTTTCTGCACAAGTAACTTCATACCATACTATTTATAATAATTTCAGTATTGCCAATAAAACATTACTGTAACTAATCAAAGATATCACATCGAAGTATTAAAGACAATGCTGATAGGACTACAAATTTATAGTTTTATTATTTGCCTACATACTGGTAATTATTGTTGGGTTTAATGCCATTTTTCAGCACAAGATAGGCTCTTTATGGCGGCCATTATTAATGGTGGAATAAGAACCTGGGAAACCCCCCAGAAAGAACTGCCAACCCACGAGAAGCTACTGGCAAGCTTTCTCACATACCCATGTTAACCGAATCTATGATTCGAACCAATGCAGACAGAAGTGACATGGCAATGATCCGTAACTGAGAGCGCTTAGACTACTATATGCCCCCATACTTGTAGTAATGACATGCATCAGTAGAATAATATCCTTTCCACTGTTGTTTTTGTCTAAATAAATGATGTTAGAAAACGTCTAAACTTGACCTTAACAGATAATTTTATGATTCCATAACACGACATTGTTACATGTTTCTGATATACATGATTAAATATTGAGGCTAAATATGCAATCACATAATATTTTGACTTTGTTTTCATCAAATTATGTATAATCTTTTTGTCCAAATATTTACAGAAACAGTCTGATGATGTGGTATTTTGCAGTCACAGCAATGTCAGCCATTACAGAAAATTGTGCATATTTCTGGCAACTTAGTTGCCACTATGACCCCTGCAGTTTATGTTAAGTCTGTTTGCTACCCATTTAAAGAATTCACTTATTTTGGACACATCACATAATTACCAGTTCACATAACATCCTTATGGACAATAATTAGCAAGATTCCTGTAAAATGTAATCTGATCAGTTCCTCATGATGGTTTTTGACAACAGGATAGTAAGTGTGCTGTGTGCAAACTGAATGTTGTGTGCAGCTGTTTGGAACTTCACTAAAAACAGGACCCAAACGTTAACTCATGTTATGGTGAATACTGACGAAAATGAAAATATTTAAGTTTTCTTTATTCAAACACAATATAAAATGATTCAACAATGAACATCTTAATATTTAATTATTTAAAGTTATTTTTCAACTAGCATGACAAATTTTAAAGGTTAGAAATCAGAATACACAAGCTTGTACTAAACAAATGCAGTTTTGACAAATTATGAATTCACAGACAAGGCTGTCCATGTCTATCGGCATTCACCATCACTTGTGCATTTGCTTTTACATACATGTTACAGAGGTCGTTTGAAAAAAGTTTTGAAATCATTTTTGTGTACAATTTTATACACATAAAAAATATTAAGAGGCTTTATAGCATCAGCATCATCAAATAAACAATAAGGACCAAAACGTTTCCTATCAAATGCTTAGTTTAGAAGTCCCCCAAAGCAAGTTGGCATGCTGCAGAGAATACATGAAAGTCAAGAGTTGCATAAAGGATCAATATTAAATACTGCAAATGAAAATAATGCAATAAAATATAAATCTAGGACTACATCAATAGATTGAAGCACATTTACTAATACATTACAGACCCAATTAAACTAAATAATACATTGTAGATGAATAGTTTTAGTTTTACATTAGAATTAGTTGGTGACCTTATTTGTCAAGAAATTTGATGTAAGAATGAATCATTTGAAGTTTTTAGTATTTGTCCCACAGGATTGGCTGAAGAGCATATTGTGAGCCAGTTTCTTGAAGGACTGTCTACCTTACAGATACTAGTCATTAAATCTTTAGAGTTGTTGCTTTTTTTAGAGTCTGCTAATACTTTTTTTATATATTTTTCTTTAGGTTTTTATGGAAGACCATGGTCAACAGAACAGAGAAAGCTCTTGTTTACATGGTGTGTATTAATAACAGAAATAATTATAACATTTCACCATATTTAATGTCAAATATCAATTGCTTGCATAATGGGAAATATTTAAGAACATATCTCATGTTACAAAATTATGTTTACTTGTTCACTACCCCAATGATCGATTACAGAACATGTGCATGCAAACTTAAAATTTGCTAAATAGAGTGACATTGTTGAACATAAAGTAGATTTTAAAAAATGGAAAGAAATGATAGCTAAAATCCACAGCTTCAGCTGGAAAGAAATTGTTTCTACCCTTAATAAAAAAAGATCCAATCTGTAAAATTTTAAGTTTAAATCAGAACGTTTGTGAAAGGTTTTTCTTGTGTATTTTGGAATTGTGTCTGGGTACATCTTTTTAGAAAAATTATTTTGGCACAAAAATGATGGCTTGATTATGTTGTCAGGGCTTGACAAATTTTATAAAAGTGTAAATTCAAACTTGCCCCAGAGAATCTGACCTTGCTTCAAAAATGATACAATAATATGACATAAAGTTTTAAAAAAAACATAAGATCAAACAAATTCAGGATTATTTTAAGGGAGTCATGTTATGTTTATTAGTAAAGAACTTTTGTTTTTGTTTTAGCTTTGTTAGCATCTTAAAACCATATCCTGCTGTTTTTGTCAGAAACGAAAATGTAGATGGTACATATCATAATGTTGCCAAGTTAAAAAGGAAGCATTAGTTTATTGTGATAGTTGGAGCACAGACAAACATGCACATGTATATAGATACAGAGACAGATAGTCAAGGTTGTTGGAAATGCTGTATTGATGTACTGAAAAATTAAAAAACAAGACCAGAACTGTGCTAACTTAATTGTAGTAATGTTTTAATACATCTTAATTCTATATTTTATCAACATTTGCACTTAAAGATTTAAGAATCCATCCAGTAGGAAAACAAGCGAAAACTAAATCCCCTCTGAAATATTCCATTATTACTATTACTTATTATTACTTCTGTAAAAAAAAAAAAAAATCAGGAGTGTTTTGTCCATTCAGATTTGTTCAACAGGTTAATTAAATTTGTGGAATCATCATTAATTTGCCTTTTTTTTAATTGTATCCATTTAATTATGCGCCAGAAAGGAAGAATTTGTTGGTCTCCACAAATTTTTATGTAGACAATATATGATAACCACTGGTTGTGGGTGCAAGAACTTTGGTACATAAATCATGCATTTAGTGAAATCCATGTACTTAATCGTTATTTCCAAACACAGCTGTCAGAGAAATCTAGTCACCTTGAAATTGGCTTCATGCATCAAAATAATCTTAGACAATCTGATTATGTATATAGAGTTGCAGGCTCTGCACATCCCATGGAGTGGATCTGTTTAAATTGCTGTTCAAGTGCTGATTTAGATTTCACAAAAAAACATTTGTACTGATGACTATTAAGTTTAGAGTCCAGTTAACGGTTGACTAAAATCAGGATTATATATAACATTGGCCCATCATTTGTTTTAACTCTAAACTAAATTTTAAAGACCTACAGAAAGTGGGACTATATGATGCAGACACATGTAATATTGTGTGAATATATACATAGTGTCTTACAATAGACATTATCTGTCTGAGCAATAAATATTGAAGGCACTGCTTCATGTAGTAATATATGATTGCTTTTATTATATCATAGGATGAAAAAAATGAGCCTGACAACCTACATGTATGCACCAAAAGATGACTGTAACCACCGGGCCTACTGGAGAGAACCATACTCAGTGGAGGAAGCTGGTAAGGATTTTAATACATTGACATGAATGAATTCAGTTTGTGTATTAATCCTTCATGCAAAAATCCAGGGTTTTTTAAATTAGATTAAAATATCAAGAAGTATTGATTAATGTTCACTGTGATGTACTTTTCCCCCATGCAGTATAAATTTGGGTGTTAAGATTCACTATTTGTGATTCTAACATGTATGAAAAGGCTGCTTATGTATGACTCCCGAAAGAAACTTTATATGATTCTGTGGAACAAGTGTGCATATACTATTAATCATTACTATCTAGGGAAGGCATTACAAAATATATGCCATTGTACTCAGATTACTGAAAGAGTTCACATGAAAATCCAAACGTTGTGGAATTAGCAATGGTTTCCAACAAACAACATGTGAGGATGAAAGAGACAATAAACTTCTTAAAAAGTTGTAATAGTATACAATAATAATAAAAGGGAATATTCTGATTCTTGGGGATAAAGGCAGGAAGAACAACAATGCCGTTTAGTGGGCATTATGTGTTGTTTTGAACATGTTTCTTGGTGGGAAAGATGATTGTCATGGCCCATGTGAAATTCAATTTTTTTTATAAGGATTATGCCAAGTTGGGAGATGTCAAGAAGCCATTGAGCTCAGTAGGCTTTGGAACTGCAGTTTGTGAAACTTCTGGAGGTACTTAATTTCCAGGTAAACTTTACAAACTATTGAGCTGAACACGATGTTTATTTGCTGCTGCATCAGTCTTGAATCACACTTCTGGACTCTTTAAATTGATGAATTCCCTTAAGAAAAATACGAAGTCTTTGAACAAATTCATGGCAATCCTTTGCAAAAAAAATCCCTACATTGCAGTCCAGACCATGTTTCTGTGGAAGAAATATTCTCATTTTAGTATATCTAAGATTTTTTTATGGTTACTATATTTTCACAATATAAAGAGGTAGAATATATTATCCCGAAAGAAGTAAAATCACTACAAATGCTTCAGTGGCCTTGATGCAGAATAGCACCATACTACACATTGAAGGGTATGTATAATTTTATATAGGGTTCATTCTTCAGAAGAACTCATTTGAACATTCAGATCTCTTTAATTTCAGAGAATTTAACAAGCTTGATTAAGGTGGCAAAGGAAAACAACGTAACCTTTGTATATGCCATTTCACCAGGATTGGACATTTCTTTCTCTAGTGCCAAAGATGTGCAGTTCCTTAAAAGAAAACTGGAACAGGTACATATAAATATTATTTGATAATAAATTTATTGTACAAGTGTGTGCTTTTTGTCGTAGTTGTTAATACTAAAGTTTGTGTTTATTTTAAGTTTTTGTGTTTTGTTTTCTTAATGCCATATTTTAACATGTGATGACCAATATGTTGTTGTAGTAAGAACAACCAATTCATGGGAAGCTACCGGTTTTTCTCACAAACTCAAGTTGTCTGAGAAAAAACTAAAACTCGTATAGATAGGGCTGATGCCTGTGATCTGTTAAAGCAAGCGTCTTAGACTACTTCAGACTGTAAATTGCTCTATTAAACTTGCAACCATGAGATCTGGTCTTGATTATTTAAAACTTGATAAATTTGTTACAAACTTGGTATTTTGTAATTGGTATATCTAAAGTTTCTTGCGCAGTGTCAACCCTTAGACTCACCAGCTTTTTGCAAAAGGTAGATTTTTTGCCATTTATCCATTGCAGTTTGCAAAATTAAAGCAGTTTTTACCAAAGATGAGATGTTATTTTTTTTTTTATATTGTTACTTCATTGACATTTTCAGCATATGATAGGTTATTGATGGTGTTTCATTGTTTTAACATTCCATTAATCCAACATACCGTATTTTAGAAAAGACTGCTTCTTCGTAACTACAATTTTAAGTGTTCGCTTGTCCGTGGACTTGTGTGCTCTTTCCTAAAAGTATCATGTTCTTTTTATAGCAATTTTTGACATCTTTTATTTACAGCAGCTGTATGACTTAGTGAGGAGAGAACAGTCTTGATTCCTATTTGCAATCTTTACATGCAGATTCTTTGTTCTAATTCATTTTTTAAAATAAAACCAGTCTAAAGGTATTTGGTGCCGCTAAAAAGTATATTTGATTTTAATTGATGCGTATATAAGAGCATTTATATAGCCTTTCAAATAATTTCACAGATAGGTTAGAAAAAGTCAAAAAGTAAACAAAACAAAAAATAGCAGAATCCTTCAAATATTAAGGCATGAGGGCAGCATCACATCACGTCTCTTTCAGGCCGTATGAAAAGAATTTTAATATTTGGTGCTAAAAGTCTTAAGATAATTTCTAGTTGATGTGTGTGTAAAGCTAAAAGTGCTACATATGGAAACTTGAAGCAATAAAGGATGTTAAGTGACAAGAGCACAAATAAATCATTGTTCATTAAAATTTTAGCATGTTAAATGTGGATTACGTTTTTTGAGCCTGGATTATGCTTTTTGACCACTTGGATTATGTTTTTTCCTTGTCAGTGGTTGGCATGTATGTATAAGAGTATGCTTGTCTGTTGACTTGCATGCACTTTCCTAATAGTATCGTGTTCTATTTATACAACTATCATATTACAAAGAAATATGCTGATTCTACTTTTAATCTTTCAACCTCGTAATAAAAAATGTATGCTATTATAGCAGCTGTATGGCTTAGTGAGGAGAGAAAAAAACTGGTTTTCTAATTTTAATCTTTTCACTCAGATTCTTTGTTGTAATTCATATTTAGTGCAGAACCAGTCTAAAGGTATTTGGCACTAAAATGTATTAAGTCACTGCATATATGAGAGCAAAAATTTCTGCTTTCAATTAATTTCACAGATGGATTAGAAAAGACAAACAAAATAAACTAAACAAAAAATAATCCTTCTGATATGAAGACATGAGGGCAGCATCACATGATGTATTTTACAGGCCGTGTGGAAAGAATTTTAATATTTTGCGCTTAAAGACTTCAGATTGGTTCTGGATGTGTATGTACAAGCTAAAAGTGCTACATATGAAAACATGAAGCAGTAAAGGATGTTAAAAGATGAGAAAGGTATTTTAAAAAAAATCATTGTTCATTGAAATTTTAGCATGTTATTTGTGGATTAACCTTTTTCTGCTTGGATTCCTCATCTTTTACTACTTGGATTACACTCTTTCCTCATCAGGGATTGACATGTATGGTGTTTTATTGTTGTTTTTTTTGTTTTTTTTTTGTAGTCCTGTTACTGTATATATGTTGTATAGCACTTAGATTAAGCGCTATACAAAGTCCTCATTATTATTATTACTGTTATTAGTCCTTCCATCTGTTAATTCTTCCTTTTGTCCATCCGTGCTGCTTTAATTTTTGCACAATAGTTAACTTAAGTATGATTTGAATTTCAATTTAACCATATTTGTTGTGCATGTTGATATTGAAGAGACCTTGGTTGAGTTATCAAAGATCTGTGCTTACTAGACGGAGTTACAACCCCTGATTTTCAGATTCGCATGTATAGACAATAACTCCCATAGTTACAATTAGCTTTTGGACTGATTTTACAGGTTTCTGATATAAAAATTTAAGCCAGTGAAAGCATACATTTTGGGGACTTGTTTTTAATTAGAATTATATGAAGCTTAACATAAATGAAACCTTGGCTGAATTCATTGGTCCACATTCTGTATCAAAGTGTAATGGAAATCTATTACTTGACTATCAGACTCACCCACTGTTGTTTCCAAAAATGTAACTTCCTTCAATATTATTCAATTTCATCCAGGTATGCAGCTTGATTTTCATTAACATTTGGCTAAATCTATAAGTGTGCAGTTTCTTTATTTGGCAAACTTTCAGCTGCTGTTTGTCAGACTCTTGTTTCCTGTAATAATTTCATGGGTTTTTATTGGATTTTAGTTTGATGTACCAATTACATACTCTACAGCAGGTAGGGATTGACATCTTAAGGGTCTGTAGGGAGCCTTGAAAAGCCTTGAAAAATGAATTTGTCCCTCAAGGCCTTGAAAACACCTTGAAAATTCAAAATATTGTCTGGGTACCTTGAAAAGCCTTGATTTTCTTGAATTAAATTTTTTTTTGTTTTACAGATTTCAGTAAAAAAAAAAAAAATTATATAAAACACGGTCTCTCGCTATGTTTGTTCCAGGTCGGAAATTTGCACAACACGCCACTGTGCAGTCGTACTTTTTTTTAACTTCTGGTTGTTCAAAGCCTGGATGTAGTTGCAGTTTAAATTTGCTTTGAAATGGTGAGCTGCCGATTCCAACTTTGGTGGCTAGACAAAGAAAAATATAAATTCTGGATAATGTGATCTTTCTCAGACAGCTATGCAAATTATGTCAGAAAAATGTTGATTTGTGTGCTATGGGAGAGATTGCTTTACGACCTCATGCAACTGGAAATAAAACACCAATCTCATGTAACGACTGGAAAAACAGTTTGATGACAAGCTACAAGAATTAAAAAACTCACTATAAAATATCATGGACTTTGTAAATAGTTTAGAGTAGACTGTAAAATAAACATTATTCAGTGACTGTACAGATCTAGGATGTGTAATATAATGGAATGAGATCAGTGATCATATTCTTGACTGTCTTTTTAAGCAATAAATTTGCAAGAAATATTTCTCTTATAAAGTATAGTAAGTATTAACTTATTTATTTTTCCTTTCTGTATCCTTTAAAATTAATGTAATAATGCACCTTGAAATCCATGATTTTGAACCTTGAAAATCCTTGAAAAACCCTTGAAATTTCTGAAAGAAATTTGCTACTAACCCTGCATCTTGGTCTAAGTGGGATTCAGTAATTTTTAACTTAATTTATTATTATTTTTCCTCTAATATAGTGATTTCATGAGAAGAGTGAAATGTTCCAACATAATCCACTAGGATGTTTCAGTCCCATAGCCATTATGTTGGAATATTTCACTCTTCTCATGAAATCACTACTCTCAAAATGTTGCTACAGCTTTAATTATGATGCAATTGGCATTGCTATGCTGTGCAACAGCTACACATCAAAATGAATTACCAAAGTGTGTGCTGTGAAGCCAAATTTAAACATTGCCAATCTTTAGCACGATTTATCAAGATCGTGCATTTTGGTATGAGAATATCTTGTAATGACTGCAGAAAATCAATCTTATCAACCGGAGTGCTCATTATGATGGCCCATGAGGTGTTGGCTGGTAACAAGTTGTTGTACCTTGTGAACTTGAGAGCAGACGTCTCACTCTTTCATTGGTAAGCTCAGTGCAAGAAGGTCCACAATGATCAACCCAGTCTTTTAGAGCATCTTTGCCAACTTTGGAATTCAAGTCTCCTTGGATGAAGAGGATGTCTTTTTTTACTTACCATCCATGTTTAGAATACATTGGAGTTTGTTGTAAAACTCCTATTTCTTCATCATCATGATCGGTGTAACAAGATAACCAGGTGGAATTTTTCGGATTCACAACAAAACACTTGTGACGATGTTATAAATACAATGTTTAATAATGAATGACTTGAGTGAGAAAATAAATTAATATGAACGCGTATGTATTTAATCCAAATATTGGATTATTAGCATAATGATGCACAAATGTAATGAAGAAAAGTACAATTAAATTACTCTACAAAAGACAAATACAAGGTGTGAATGATTCACAGTGACTGAACAATGGAAAGATGGATATAGTTTACTCAGATAGCAAAGACTGTAGAATTTTACTCATGTAGTAAAATGACTTCACTCATAGTGAAATTGTTCAAATGAAAAAGGACAGATATGTAACTTGTCTTTACAGTCACAAAAGATGCACCCCAAAATAAACCCTCGGCTACAATATTACATGCAAGGAGATACATTATGTTGTCAAAACACTTTACTTCAGTTCTATGGCCGCTAAAGTTCAGCATTACAGCTGCTACGATTCCTGTGGTTGGCTTTACAGCTTGCACCACGTAGATCTTGATTCCTCCGATATGTGGAATGTTCGGGTCCCTCTAGTCTCTCTGGACAGCACTGGACATTCCAGATACTGGACAGCTGAAAATATATCCAATACCATGTACTATTTATATGACGTGGGCATAAGAATGTAATAACCATATACACTGTAAATTATACAGATAATATTACCAGCACAATTTCAAAATTTCAAGCCAACAAGTTCAGTAATAAACCTAACCTTGTTTGATAAGAATCCTACTGTACTACATTTCTTTAAAGCATATTCTTATATTACTAATACAAAATACTTCGCTAAGTTGTAAACAAGAATATAAACATGTGCATTATTCTGCGTAAACCAAGGCTACAATAATGCAAAAATTGACGTAGTACAATAGTGTTATCGTATATGTGAGAAATTATTTAAAATTACCTACCTCTATAGCTGAAGATGTGTGAATCCTTATATTAGATTGCCGACCAACAAGACTTAGTATTGTAAAGAGCTTTACATGTAGTGAGGTATTTATACACAGGTATTGTCTGTGCATCAAAGGTATTTGGTTTGTGTCATCAAAAGCACTTCGCAGGTGCGGCATAGGATGAACCGAATTCACTATTTTGAAATATGACACAATATACATTAATCACCCTTGTATCGTTTTATGCTAAAAATGAAACTAGTACATGAATTAAATAAATAAATAAAAAGGGTTTATACAATTCTGTGACAATCGGTAGCTGGAGCAAAGACTTGGATAATTGTTAAAGGGAGATGCTTTCAGACAAATTGAAATGATTCTGCTAGACTAAGATATGGGGGCAGCATTCAGGCACAGATCCCTTGATTGCTTTTTTTTACAAGGAAGCTTACTCCATTTATGGACTTGTCCAACTCTCCACTATAGTAGAATATATGCCCATCTTTAGTTTGGTGTTCTCTGGTCTTTCCATGTGACTTCCCAGAATGTGCCATGTGTAGTGTTCCAGCTCATATGTCATCTTGTGGAGTCTTCAAATTTGTGCCTGAGTTCTAATGTTCCAGGTGGTGATGTTGATGCTGTCTCTCGCTCTCATTTTATGCAAAGTACCAGTAGCACGCTTTTCACCTCATTCCTGGTGGACAATGGCAGGCACAGTCGTTGTTGGCCTGGGCGACGACGAGTCGATCCAGTAGGGTAGCTTTAGATTTGTCCAGCATTATTGATGTGTCTTGGGCAAAAGTCGTCTGGCAGAACCCATCCCTCTCCAGACCAGGGAGTTGCCGGAAGGGGATTTAGTATATCATCCAGCTGCCTTAGGGTCTCCACTCAGGATTTTCTTATAGGGTTTACTCCCAAAGCCATTGGCTAACCAAAGCCAACCTGCAAGGCAGCAGGAGACTCGTGTATGGGTGGGTGCATCCATTTCCCGAGCTGATAAAGCATCTGCCACTGCTCACTGCGTTAAATGTTGAACCAGAGAAAATCTTGTTTAATCTCCATTTTATAATATACATTGGTACCTTGACTTACGAGTGTCCCAACTTACGAGCCAGCTTCAGATACCCCACCACTAGTTGGCGCAGCGAACGTCACAGTGAACGCATCAGCATCCGCCAAGCATCTCGTGTCTCGCTCGTTCACTTTAAGCGGTCAGCTCGCAGTGAAAGCATTAGTGTTGTGCTCGCATTTGTGCTTGCGGTTATTTTGCAAAGAAGCAGATGATATGCATTGAATTAAAGAAAGAAATTATTGAAAAACATGACCAAGGTGTGCGTGTAGTCGACTTGATGAAGCAGTACGAGCGTAGCACTTCCACGATCTGCACCATACTGAAGCAGAAAAAGTCAATAAAGGCTATCACGCTAGCCAAGGGCGTTAAAATAATTAATAAACAGCGGACATCTCTCCATGAGAAGGCACGAGCTATTTACGCTGATTTGCTGCAGGTTCTCTACCTTCCACCCAATACCACCCCTATCCTGCAGCCCATGGACCAGCAGGTGATTTCTAATTTCAAGAAGCTCTTTACCAAGGACTTGTTCCGACGCGGATTTGAGGTGACTGAGAGCACAAACCTCAATCTTAGTTCTGGATAGTGGTTCTGGAAGGACCACTATAACATCAGGATATGCCTCAGAATTATCGATATTGCAGTGCTTTTTGGAGGTCCGGAACGGATTAATTCCATTTCAATTCATTTCAATGGGGAAAATGGATTTGACATGCGAGTAATTTGAGTTACAAGCTCAGTCACAGAACGAATTAAACTCGTAAGTCAAGGCATCACTGTATAGCTAAATAATGTTTGGGTAAATGGAATATTTTAGAGAAACAAGATTTCCAAAAGTGCAGAATAGGGGGCAAAGAAAAGCACAGGCCAGACACTTGAATATTGGGCGGGTAGTAAGGTGGTATCTATGTTTTTCTTTTTAGTTGAGTATGTTTGTATTCTTTGTAGTGCAGTATGGATACTTCTTGCCATTGCCATGTAATTATCTGGTGCTAGAGTGTGTTCTTTGGAATGTTCTAAGATGATTGAATAAAGTTGAAATCATTCTTATATTGCTTTATGTTACAGGTTGCTACTTTTGGTTGTAATGCCTTTGCATTGTTGTTTGATGACATTGATCCAGAACTGAGTGAAATAGATAAAAGTGCTTTCCAATCATCTGCCCATGCTCAAGCATCCATCACCAATGAAGTCTTCGAGCATTTGGGCCAGCCAGAATTTTTCTTCTGTCCTACAGGTATGTAACTTGTATGCCGCTTATGAGATGCAAGATGAGGAGCTCACTGTATCCATTCTGCATAACCGAGTCAGCCTGGGGGTAATGGTGGGGATGAGGGATAAGTTAAATTATCAAGAAGAGGGTAGAAATGATGGTATTGGTACTTGTAAAATTAAAATGAGCTGATTTCAGATTTATGGGAAATCATATTGATCAGGGAATTTTACCATGTGTTGGTCACAACTATATCCATCTTATAATTCTTGTTATTGCTTGCTTCTATTGAAGTAATGATTATATCTACGTAGGGATTTCGCTTTTAAAATTTTTTATATCCTAAAATAAATTAATCCTGATCTGACATCCAGTATGGCAGCCATCTTTAAACTCTTGTTATCACAGTTCCCACTGAGTGTAAAAACATAGACATTGGTTTTCTTAGAAAATGGTGCCCCTCAGATATCCAGTATGGATGCTGCAATGGCCATTTTGAAAATCTTGTTATTACTTTGCAGCCATCATAAAAGTCATCACTACTCCTTGAATGTTATGTCATACAGCATGGGGTTCTCATCAGAAGACCTCTGATGATTGGTTGTAGCTGAAAGAAACTGATGTTGCACTCTATTATAGCTACCACATTATCCATCTTGAGGATCTTTTTCATTACTCCTTGATTGAAAGTTATATCAATATTGGCTTTTCACCAAAAGACTTATTATTTATAGTTGGTCCTCAGTGAAAATGACGCTGCTCTGGTGCAGTCATCATGAAAATTTTATTCATGCTATTCCTAAATGAAAGTTGTATTGGAATGGAATTTTCACAAAAAGACTGTTTATGTTAGATTGAAATTTGTCTCTCTCTGACCAACACAATTGTAGCCAACTTTAAAATCTTGTTATCACTTCTCTAAAGAAATGGAAAGTCATATGACTTGGGTTTCAACAGGTGACTTGTTATGTGTCTAGTTGGTCATGAAAGAAAATAATGTCAATCTGACAATGTGGATGCCATCTTGAAATTCTTGTTCTCGTTGCTTTAAATGTTGACATGGGTTTTCACCCAAAGACTATAAGATATCTAGTTGATGTCAAAAGAAAACTGTGTAAATCTTGGATAAAATATTTCGCCCATGATGGCCATCTTTAAAATTATGTTATAGAAACTCTTCCTGAAGAGATTTGCCATATTTGCCTGGGTTTTTCATGACAAGATTTATGCTATTGTTTAGAAGGTCCTGAATGATAAATATTATAGCCACGTCAGCATTTGATTTTTTTTTATGGTTTTAAACTGTTTCAACACTAAAAAGTTAAAAATAAGAAATGGTTCTAGATTAAATTTCATGAGGTTCTTTTTGGACAGTTAGTGTTATTCATTTTTAGTGACTCTTGGTATTATTACCATATGGCCAACCTTATAGAATGGCCCTGGATGAATTGTCTGTCAACAATTGCTTTTTTTATATAAAAAAAGACCAATCCTGACCAAATTTGGCATAGAGCAGCATGATATAAGGTCTTTCAAATTTGCACAAAGGATGCCTATGCACCAACAATTATGGCAGTCATTACTAAAAATAATACCATCCTCCACTAATAAAGTTATTAAAAAAAATGCTGAAAATTGGCAGCATCATCCAGGCTGGAAGATCTTTAAAATTATGCAAATGATGCTGTTCAGCCTTTAAATATAGCCACTGTCACACAAAAGAATAGAAGGCCACAGAAAACTTTTAAGTTTTACGGATAATTTCTCCAGATTTTGAAAAAATTTCACTATGTATTCTAGCATCGAGGACTTGAAAGCATGAACAAATGATTATCTGAAAGCCTTTTGGATTTGTTCATAAGATCCTGGTCTGCCCACAAATAAAGCTGCAGCTTCCAAGATTAGAAAACCCATTAAAAGCTGTCTTTTAAAACATGGAAAATAATTTTATCACATTTCCTGTACAACTGATACTGATTTATCATTAAAAAAATTGCTACCATTTCTAAAAGCTTTACAGCCTTTAACGATTTACTTCTCAAAAAGTGCTAAAGTGAATTTGACAAGTGCACAGCATTCATCTTGCCAAATGTCTTTTAATTTAAGAAATGGTGCCAAACTGCCATCAAATATAGCTATAAAAAGAAAAGGATTTAAACGATTTTTGAAAATCTGTTTAACAGAATTTTTTCAAACTTTACGGTAAGACTGATGACATAAAGGATTTACAAATGATGCCAGTCTTCATATTTACATAACTTTGCACACACACACACCCTCCCTGCTGAGCAGAATTTGACGAACTACAATACACAATGTCTTTGCAAAGTGGCCTTTTGAGTATGGATAAATGATTTTGATGTGCCATTGGATATCGTAAACATAAAAATGGTAGAGAACCATTGAACAGTTGTTTTATAACACACACAATCAAATGCATTGAGGTAATTTCAACATAAAGCATCCAGCTGACTCAGATTTCTTGGTCTCTACAGGGGTGCAGTGGTGAGGGCATTAAAAGATCAATATCTGGCAGTCTACTCCCAGATTTTCATTGTACCAAAAATGGGGGGAAAATTCCTGTCTAGTTCAAGACCATTCCTTCCAAAATAGATTTCTGCTGGAGGAATGCCGTCAGAATGGGTGGTCTTAGTCAATATTTAGGATGTGTACCTTCACAACCATATCTTAATTCCATGCAGAAAATACCTCCTGTTTTGCTCTGGTAGGGAGGTCTCTTCTCAATTTTGCTTAATGGATCTCTAAATTCTATTTTTATGTTCAACAGAGTACTGCACTGCTAGAGCTATGCCAACTCTGACATCATCTGGATACCTGAACACCATTGGATCCAAACTTTTACCACCCATCAATATAATGTGGACTGGTGAGTATGGAGATCATTGGGTGCTTTCAAGGAAAATTCAATGATTTTTTTTTCATTCATAACTTTTGAAGAGAAAAGATTCTCTAATGCTTATTATAAACCTACCCATTATGTTTTCCAACAATGCAATGGCTATACCAGTTCTGGTTTCAATAGTTACTTTTCACTCAAGGACAATTTAATAATTGGCTTCAAATTTATGGTCATGGTGGTTGTCATTAAAATTGTACTACCTCTCCAGAATTTTTAGTCATAGTGAAGTTTTTTGGTTTTCTTTATAATAAATTCATCTTATGATGTTAGTATTAAATTAAAATGGTACAGATCTTACTTCTGCCATTGCGGCACACTCCACCCTCGTGGATCGGCATCTTTTTGAGGGGTTTTCACTAAAAAACATCATGATCACCTACTTAGTTCTGAATGAAAATGGTCTCTCTTCAACATCCAATATTGCCTCCTTGGCAAATTGAGCAGATATTTCTGTGCTTTGGGTCTGTGAATTTCATTGTATATGGTGGCAGTCCACAGCATCTAATCAAAATTAAGTTTTGATGCTGTTTCTGTATAATCGAGGAGAGGGGACAGTCTATGTTTGCACAAATACCTTTCACTCAAATAGGCCTGTAATGGCTTCCCTCTGGTACATAGTCATACTTTTGTTTTTAAACTTACAAAGTATCATTTTTAGGTCAATTGCAACCAGCGTTTTCATTGGTCATTTGCCACCATGCTATTGTTTAGTTGGCAT
Organism: Unio pictorum; assembly: GCA_030141615.1. NCBI lineage: Eukaryota > Metazoa > Mollusca > Bivalvia > Unionida > Unionidae > Unio > Unio pictorum. The sequence continues at coordinate 1,766,691 of JARLTB010000264.1, forward strand.
TACATACTAAGGGAGGCAACACATGAAATCCAGTAGATGTCATTTCGACTAAACAATGATATAACTGTTTGATCTGCATTGGTGTAGATAGGGTTATCACAACCTTGGCTAGCAAAGATGCCTCCATGATGGCTGTCATGAAAACCATGTCACCACTGCTCATGAATAAATTGTCTTGTTGAAATGAGATACAAAGATTTTGTTCAGTTGGTCCTAAATGAAATTTGCACCATATTGCCACCTTGGCAGTCATGCAGTTTTGAGAAAAGAAAACAACTGTACTTCTTCCCTGAATTATATAGGTAATCTTGTATTGAATTGATGTTTATCTGACCATCAAAGTTGCTGCCATGATGACCATCTTTAAAATCTTTACTTGCCAGTACAAGTGAGTGCCAGAATTCAACAAATTTATTTACAGAGTTGCACACATGGAGGGCTGTGACATGAGCAGATTAGTTTAAAATTTTGCATATAAAAGAATGTATTTATATTACTCCCAGAGGTCTCATAGTACTTGGCTGTAATGATAATCTTTTTCAGGTTGGCAGCTGTTTACACATCTGTGTACCTTAGATTGAAATGAATAGTTTAAATTTGATTGGCACATTTGGCACTGGAACAATCATTAGCCATAGTTTCAACCTTGCATTAATGAAGTAAAGTTTTCAAATTGTCCAAGATAATTCCATAAGTGGAATGGCAGTATCTATGCACATCTCCAGAATGGATGGTCAGATTGACATCTGTTTTCACCAAAACACAACTGTAGCAACATGTAGTTATGCTTCTGTTTGAAAATATGGCATATCTGACGTGCTACATGGCACTATAGTGGCAATCACAAGAATGTTCCTATTACTATTCTGGCATGAATGTAGGCATTGAAGTAGGGATGGGGGATGAAAAAAAGGGCCCAGGACTTAGAAAAGATATTCAGTCTTTTGGGGTGTGTGCTTGTACTATTTATGCAAGAATAATTGCTATGGTTATGCTTGAGTTTGCTGCTAGCAGTTTTCTTGCACACATGATGTGTGTTGGTTGCTACATTTGTGAGCTTTACTTTATTTGTTTTCATATTGGATGTGCCATGATAATATTGTGCATTGGGCAGATTTGTTGACAAAAGAAATTGTCAGCAAGTGCTGCAAAATGTTACATTCTGCCCAGGGTCATACACCATATAAATCAACCCTCCCTTTTTTAAAGCTTTGAATTTCATTTGTACACTTTTATTAGCTAATGTGTACTTTACAGTCAAATCTTATCTGCGAAGAGTGAGGTTGTTGTCAGTAATTTAGAGAGTTGCACTTTAGAAAAATAAACAAATCAGACTGGATAGAGAGACAGACAAAATGGACAAAACCGACAAAGAATGAATACAATTGCACTAATGACTTGAATATGCCACAAATAAATTGACCACTTAAACTATATACATTTTTATTTAATGATATCCATCATGCTTAGCATTTTAAATTGAGTCATAAGATTAATTCATGAATTTCATTATAGATCATATACTGGTATAAAAATGGTAGCCTAGAATGTCATGATTTACAATATATTGATTCCACCAGAATTATAAATAAACAGTTAAAGTCATATCCCTACTTTTGTGATTTACAGTATCCTATTAATATCACTGTAATATGATCTGGTCAGAGCCTAAGAATTTATTCAGATACCTGACCCTGTCATCTGTAACTGACTGTTTCTTGCACAGACCCATTTCTCTAACGCACCAAATTTACATTCTGTAGCAGTTGTTTTTCTCTACAAAGTCTACACTTTTAACTTTAATTCTCCATCATACACATTATGTTGTCTTTTAAAGTACTCACGTTTAACAAATTCACCATGTATGACATCTAAATGACATGGTAACAAGTAACTGATAAAACATTGATGATACAGAGACATGGACCATTATTTATGTAATGACTGCACTTTGGCTTTGTAAGACACTTTGATCATTGTCTTTGAAATCACAAAAAAGGATTGCTGCGATGGAACATTGTCATTTGTGTGGCTTAATCAAAGGGACGAGACAGTCATTTTACTGAACAGGTATCAAGTGAGTGGCACAATTAAAAGACTTGTTCACTGTGAAAAACAAAGAAGTGCTTCATTTACAAGCTAAAGGATTAAGGTCAAAACTAGCAAAGTAGCCGAACTAGTAAGAGATTATAATCTGAGAAACTAAACAACTTCTGCCTTTAAGAGCTATGGGATTATGGTCAGATTTATAAAATCTTTCTTTCATCGTATAATACGAGCTTTACTCTAAACCAAATGTTGATTACCACTAGCCATATTTATTTCCATTGTGCCAGAAGTAAGGTCTTGTACTTTTCTTTTTGTCACAGGCTTTGTCCTTTTTCAGACCATTCTTTTCATCACCACTATTATTAAGTGGACCTTTAAAAGATATGTGATTTGACCTGGTGTCCTTTACAAATTCTCATAACTTCCTGCAGCATATCAGGCCACAAGAGACAATTGGGGCAGACTGGTTTCCTCAGATATAATCCTATAAAACTTGTTCAAATGGTTTGTTTTTAAAACTATTCAACCATGTGATTTGCTCACCAAGGGATAGTGTTAATGATGTTGAATAGCGATCATTTTTACTGGAACTCTGACATTCTCAGCTATACATTTTTGGATTAGGGACAAAGAGGATGTTTTGTGAGTAATTTTCTGAAAATAGCTGGTCTGGTGGACGGACAACAGACTGGATTAACCAGCAGTTCCACATTGGAAAATACATGGTCCAAGATCTTTGACTAGTGTTGTTAGCCTGGATCACCATGGCTCCTTAGGACCTCAGTATTTTTAATGTTAATTGGCACATAAAATAATGTTAAATCAAATTAAGTCAAATTTCAGGTTCGCATTTGTTCTAGTAGGAAAACTTTTAAAGCTGTTGCTATTCCTCCTGAATAGGGTTGCTGATTGAAAAGTCATCTTCAATTTATATAAACATTAATTTGCACCAAACTGGATTATGGTTGTGTTGTTTATGGTTCAGCTAGAAAGTCTTTCCTGAAGATGCTTGACCCATTTCATCTACAAGGAATAAGACTCACTCTGGGAGCTTTTACGACATCCTCATGTGAATGCCTTCTCGCTGAAGCAAACGAATCACCTTTATCACATCGTAGAGAAATGCTTTCCATGCAGTATGCTCTCAAATTAAGATTAAACCATCTCAACCTGCTTTTTCAATATTTTTGAACATAAATACTTAACCTTGTCTGAAAATAAACTCATCCTTACTTTGACATTTAGATTTTGTCCAGCTTTGACAGTACAGAAATTGCTCTTCCTAAAATTTAGAAAACATCAATCTCTGAAACACCTCCTTGACTACTTAAACAACCAAAAATATTTGTTATGCTACATAATGGAGAAAAAAAATCAGAGATAAACCCTTCCATCTTCCACAATTCTTTTATGAACTCCTCACCGAATTTACAAACTACACAAGAATTTATACTGATGGATCAAAGGATGAGGAAAAGGCTGCGGCAGCCTTTGTTAGTGGAAAACGCGCAACAAAAGTTTGATTGTCAAATGATACATGGATATTATGAGAGCTGAAATCAGCAATAGAAATTGCTCTGCAATACAGTAGTCCCCCTCTTATACGGCCACCCCTGGTGCACCGGGAAAGTAGCCTTATAAGACGGGTGGCCGTTCCAGAGGGGGGCTAAATTTATTATGAGAAGTACATGTATATGTAATGTACGTAGTAAGAAAGCTACATACTTCAAAACATTAAATATCTTCGCCTAAATGAAACGTTAATCAATTAAAAAAAAAAATTGTTTTGTTACAATAACAAATTTATTTCAAATGAATATACATTACTATTTTTTCTTTCTTGGCATAAGTGTGATATGCGAGCGGGTATTGTTGTCATGCACAATGCAAATGGATTCAAAAACGTCATTTACATCTTTGGTACATACATAATTATGTTTCCATTTGCTCCATTTTCCCACTGCTGCTGAATAACCTTCTTATCGGTTATGAATTTGTATTTTCAAATTGTTTGAACATAACTTGTTTTTTTTCCGAGTCTTTTCTACATAAAATTGTTTGGCATCCGCCCCCCCCTTCCCCGTTGTCGTCGAGTAGCATAACCGACTTTCTTCTAAAATAATGTATCCGTTAACGTGATGACATTTTAACGTTTGGTAATGATTTATTCGGTTATTGCTGACTGTATGCGATTTAATTATGCAGACAAAACTTGTGTCGAGTGTATGAAATACAGTCTTCTTAAAGGAAGCCATAATGTGTGGTCACGTGATTTTCCCAGTCTTTGTCTTGTACCCTGTTGATTTTTTTAAGGTTCTCAGTGGGTGCCAATGTACAAAATCTATTTTTAGCCTATGCTGATCCTGTTATGATTATAACAATTATGTCTGGTTATAATCATCAAAGAGAAGAACTCGACATAGGCGTTAAACCCCAAACTCTATCATAACATTATTGAGCCCATTTCCTGTAAACATCGACTTTTATAGATAATGATATACTATAAATCCTTTAGTCGACACTTTTAACGGCGACTTGACACTCGGAGACGTTTATCTACAAAAGAGATAATCAAAATTGCTTACCTTACCATAGGGTTACGTCAAGATTTGAATTAATTATTGGTTCTGGATACATTTAAAGAAACAAAAATGGCCTTTCATGAGGGGGACATATTTCATTTTTTGTACTAAAATGCTAGCCGCTGGTCGTGTTAGAGGGGTGGTTGCTTTTGAGGGGTATTTTTGAATACAAACTCGTCGGTGCCAAGGGATTCTGGCTGTAAGAAGCGGGTGGCCGCTGGTCAGGGGGGCCGTTCAAGAGGGGGGCTACTGTATATAGAAAGCAAACATTTTTAAACAGTGTTGTTTTCTCTGACTCACTATCAGTACGTAAGTCACTACACAATAGAAAACTTATGAAACAATTATTCTCATCAACAATGCTGAGCTGAGTATCTCACACAATATAGTATTGTGTTGCTAAAAAGGCCCTATTCCAAGAACTATCTGAATTTAAAATAATGTATTCTGATTTTAAACCTAGTATCAAAGTCTTTATGTCAGAGGTGGCAGGTGTCATAATGGTGCAATGAATAACAAACTTGATGCAATCAAGCCAACCCTAGGAGAATGGACTCTTCCTTCAGAACCATCCGTAGGGAGGAGTTAGTAATTGCAAGAATTCAAATTGGTCATATTCATACAACCCACTCCCACATGCTGAAAGGCAAAGACCCATCAGAGTGCGTTTCTTGCAATGAACCTTTCACTGTTAAGCCCTTTATGACAATGTTTCAACCTCCAACCTATGCACGATCAGTACTACAATGTGCATGACATGAAGGAACTTTTTTATACAATAAACGACACTTGTATTATAGAATTTTTGAAAGAAGTCTATGTTTATTCTAAGCTAAAACTTGTATGCTATCACCTTGAGCATTTTTATATAATGCATATACCATCCTTTTTTTTCAGTACCTTTTCATCTAAGTCATCATTAACATGCACCATTTACATTTCATGTTATCAGGAAGCTTTATATATTACCCTTACCATAATGTTTTACTTCTTAATTCTTTTAAATGATCCTACATATGACCTTTTCTATGGCACTAAATAGCCAAACAGTGCTGTTTTGTAATTAAAAAAAAAGGTACAATCAATCCAATCCAATCCTAGTCCTCTTTAGTTATCTAAGATTTAGTGACTGTTTATTGACATGTAGATCAACAGAAGCATACAGATGAATTGGCAGATTAATTTGTTTTAATCACTGATGTGGTAGAACTTGTTAGTTCAGTTTGATTGATTCAGTTAAATTTTTAGTCAGTTATGCAGTAAAAAGAGTCTGTAGAGTCATTGAATTTGTGGTACGTAATCTCTTTTTCTTTGTGCAGGATCCAAGGTAATCAGCAAGCACATAGTTATCCAGGAAATTGAGGAGGTAACTGCTGTCATAAGAAGACCCCCAGTTATCTGGGACAATATCCATGCCAATGATTATGACCCTAGAAGAATTTTTTTGGGTCCATATGATGGTCGCTCCCCTGAGATAATACCATACCTACGTGGAGTCATGACAAATCCAAATTGTGAATTTGAAGCCAACTACATAGCTCTACATACAATGGGTCAGTGGAACAAATCAAATGCAATGGGAGTCAAGAAAGACATTATTACAGGTAATTGACAGGGGTAGGGACATAAGGAGTTCTGTTATCAGTTATTGGTTGCTTACAAGCAAAATGTAAGTCAGCCTTCAGTGTTTGACTAAGCAATTTAGGCATTTATTTATTGGTTGAAGCACATGGAATAGTTTATTTAAATCAACCTTAACAATTGCTCTTTGTTTTGTTAAAAGAACTTGCTTGATTGGATTATATTTCTTATTTAGAGAGTAATATCGACTTGTAGTGTTTATGTAATTAACTTTATATCCACTTGCTAAAATGGTGTCAAAGAGTAGGTTGAGATTTGATAGCTGATTATGACTAGAGATAGCAAAGATACTTGACAGGAAGGTTGTCTTTGATTGAGTGGGCAATTGAGAATGTTGACAGCTTGAAGGATTTAAATTAAATATAGCAGTGGCATTCATGTTTATTCAGCACTACATGGATTTTGTTAAATACCACTGCTATGTAAAAAAAAAAAAAGATTTTCGGTCTTAGAATTAGCATGTTTATCTATCACTCTGTACCATTACTATATACTGGTAGCTCAGTAGCTTTCATCTGTTAATATCTCTGTCCATATCTTCATACATTCCTGCTCTCTCTTATTTTTATGTTCATGCTTAAGGTTTGTTCCCATCATGGTCATTACAATATGTATTTTGGCCTTATGACCTATTTGTAATTATAATACTTTGAAAGTCAAATCATTTCATGCCTGAAGAAGCATTGATTAAAATGCGAAACTAGTTGCACAGAATTTTCAGCATTTGTGTTGTTTTTCTGCCATAATTATAATACTGTAATGTAGGCATTCATATCAGCTAAAATTCATTACAATGCATAGTTTCTGCTCTGTTCATCAAAAGTCATTTGCCCAAATAAATTGTGGAATGAGCAAGAACAGCAAATAAACCTTATCATTTCATCAAGAAGAATATTTGCTGACACTTAAAAAATGAACAGAAAAAGTTCATTCTTAACTGAACTTTTGTTCTTAGCAAAATTGCTGTTAGGAAGAAAAATGTAAACAAGCAACACTCAGCATTTTTTTAAAAGGTTTTCTTTAACAAATATATAAGTTTGAGTGCATGTTTTTAAATGTAATTTTCAAATTATTATAAAGGTTTCCCACACCTTATGACTTGAAAAAAAGCTGTGATGCAGAACATACAGTGCATAAAAAATTACTTTAAAAATTAATATATGATGTCCCAAGAAATATGGTGTCCAAATATGTACCAATATATATGGTAAATGTGGTATACAAGGCCAATTGTGCTATTTAGTCTCGAGACCAACTATTGATGACATAAATGTGATGCATAATTAGAATGTTTTAATAGAATTATCTTAAATAGTGCATGCAGTATTTAAGAGAAACATCTTTGCAAAAGATTTTCCATTGATTTGGTAATGGCAAAACAAAAAAAAATTGTGTTAACATTGGTGGCAAAATACCATCGAGTCATGAAGGGCATGTTCAAAATGCACCTGCAATGTATTTGTTTATAAAGATGATTTAGAATACCTGTGCTTTTTTTGTACCCTTGTTACCTTTTGTTACCTGCACAATAGTAATGCTACCTGTCTTGTATTTTTTTATGCAATATTTGTCATTCATTTTTACAGAAGTCTAACCATTAAATTACTTTCTTGTATATTTTACAGAGAACCGCCTGAGTCCTGTAGTTTCTGATATTAAATTAGAAACTGAAACAGACACTGAAGAAGGACTTGTATCTTTGGATACACGCTATCAACCTAAGTTGGCTTTGAGAGTAGCCATTAAAGACTGGTTGGAGGAATTTAAGATAGAAAGAAAGTCCCAGAAAATTGTCACTTCCAGCAAACCCCTAATTCAGGAACTTGCTCAAGTACCACTGATTCCAACCACTCCAATTGTAACTCCTCCTGTGCCAGTCCCTCCATGTTCTGATACTATTCCAACAGATGCACCTCTTACTGCCTCCACCTTACCAATTGAAAATGTTTCCTTCCTTCAACCACTGACTACAACATTAGTCAACAGTCTTGTTGATCCAAGTCCTTCATCTTCAGATTCAGAATCAGAGGTATCATCAACACATGACCAGGAACCAATGGAATGTTTACCTTCTCCCATTCCAGGTATCAATAATGATGTTAAGGAGGAACAAAATCTTCATAAAAATCCATCATTGGACAGTTTAATGCAAGTTGAGGTGGGACTTGAAAATAGATGTGATAATGTGGACTCTACAACTTCACAGGAAAAAGAACTTGTTACAAAAGATGATCTGGAACTACTAATAAGTTTGTTTTATTTACCTTTTGAATATGGTACACAAGCAACACAAATGTTGAATGATCTGAGCTGGCTGAGGAGCAACGCTTTTGTTGTTGCAAATAGCAATGAAAAAGGCAACGATCCAGAGGTTATTATTAATTATTATTTTATTATTATTGATGTTACAGCACTCCATCATGATTAACATAAGGCCCTTCATTATAAAACAATCAACTTTTAGTTTAGTATGGTCTTGGATATCATTTTATCAGTTGGTGATAATGTAATACATATTATGTAAGATTGTATTGACCGTCTCCAATGGAGAACAAAGTTATGAGAAGAAGGTAGAATATCAAAATCAGTGTCTTTATTAAGCAGCTGACACTTATGATTTTGCCACAAGTCTTATGGGAATGATCCTTAAACTATAGCCTTGGGGAATAAAGTAACAAATTACGGAAATATTTTATTTTTGTTGCTAAAATTTGGATACTGGCTTGTCTGTGTTCAGATCTAGGTTTTGTAATAGATTCAGTAGAATTGGTCTTGGAATTTGGACTATATTGGGGTCTATTCAGATGCTATAAACTGCATATATTTTGTGATGCCAAGTATTTGCATGATCAAGCTGTTGCTTATTTTTTAAATGGCATCCAACACATGGCATATCAGGATGAAAGAGACAATTAACCACTTCTAGACTCTTGGTTAAAAAATAGTCAAGAAGGGTGTCTGTTATGTTTAGTGGACATTACATTTATTCTGAGTATGTTATAAAGTGGGAAAGGTAATCAAGCTGGTTTTCTAATTTTTAATCTTGATTCACATGTTTTGTTCTAATTCATATTTGGTACAGAACCAGTCTAGGTATTTGGCACTAAAAGTAGTCAGATTTATTCTAGTCTATGCGTGTGCAAGAGCCAAAATGTTTTTCAGATAATTTCACAGATGGATTAAATAAAGACAAAAAAATCGATTCAGAGATTAATGCATGAATGATACAAAAAGGGTTCCATTGTAGGACAGATTCCCACCCATTGCAAGCTGTGTGGGAACGATTTTAATATTATTCTTGGTGGTAAATTTGATGTGGAGCAACAATTAAAAAACCAAAGAAACCTTAAATTAGCTTGTCATACTAACTCAGTACTAAGGTAATTTCTTTTTTTATAGAACACGGACTACTGTTAGCAGTATAAGACTACATTGGTCCTTTTGTTCAAACAAATGTTTATTGATTTTAAAGTTGCAGAATACAGGCATGTGCAAGAGCAAAATCATCTAATGTTGTTTGGTGTTTAGCTGAAGATATTTCACTTAAAATTGCAGAAGCCATGAAAATTGGTCATTTAATATTGCCTCAGGCGGAAGTAGTGATCGTGATGATTAAAAGTTGTGCAAGAGACTTTCACAACAAAAAAGCCAAAGTCATAGTGCTCATGTTCCATTACCAGAATTAACAGTTGATTCCACTGTGGAATACATTATTGATTTGCATGATAATACTTCGAATAAACATGATATAAATTGGCATAACTGTATGGAGTTTTCAGCTAATAATGTGTCAGTGATGACTGGAATTCATAAAGGAGTTGCATTTTTTTAGTTTTGTTGAAAAATGTCATATCAGTGTACATCAAAGGTTGTCTGTCATTTGATGCACCTTGCTGCAGGAAAGGCTGGCAAAAAAGTATGAGGAGAATCCCTGAAGTATCAAGTTGGCATTCTAAATGAGAATGTACTTCATGCAAAGTTTTTTTTTTCTTCATCTTATTTCCCAGCTAAAAGACCCAGTAACTGGATGATATAAATTTTCTCCTTTGTCATGTTTTGAAGGGAATATTGGCTCTTTACCATTCAAATGCTGCCTGTGCGATTGTTCAGATCTAGGCTCAGTAATCTAGTACTTGGTGCTCTATAGTAATGGTGTGCAAAATGTAAGTCTCAGCTGGTACAGTGTTTTGAAATGCAACATGAGAGTCTGTTGCTTTTTAAATCTAAAAGTGCTACATATCAAAACTTGAAGCAGCAATTTATGGTAAAAGACCAGAGTGGGTAAAAGAAATCGTTTGTACATATACTTCTTGAATTTGTATCTTTTTTGGGGGGGGATTACTCTTCTTTTTTTTTTCTGTTCGGATTACTCTTCCCACACTACTGGGAAATTGGGGAAAAAGTCAGGGAAAATGAAAGGAAATTTACTTGAAATTTGCAAATATTGATGAAAGTCGGGGGGAAAAACCCAATAAATTTCTGCCACCACTTGACAATCAAAACAATCACGTAATTGAATTGTAATTAAACTAATCGTGAGTTAAATTTATCAAGTTCTAACCAGAATATTTGGACTGTGCAGTATGGATCATTTTGTTGCATGCAATAAACATATGCCGAGTTAATCCTAATGCCCAGCGGATTAGATTCGTTGAGTACGACGTTTATTTTCAATGTCAGCTCAATATCCATATCTTTCCTTGCATGAAAGGTATGAAAACCAGTCGAGCATCACAAGCAGCCTATTTGGTGGTAACAGTGTAGCCATCAACCAGATGGCATAGCCAACTTTAAATGTTTAAAAAAGTGATATATACATGAAATCAATATGAAATTTACTTATTTTCTCAGAAATTGTGAGTATTAAGATAATTCTGTCTTTAATCTGGTGAAGGACGTGATAAAATATCACCTGATACTCGTCATTTGCATTGCTAGTTGCATGAGTGCAAAAATCTTACCACCCACATTTTCAAATGTTGTAAAGAAAAACAAATTAAATGAAAGTCATGTATTGGTTGTAATTAAAATGCAAAATTGAAAGAACACAAAATGTTCCATATTTATGTATTCTGAGAACAACTTTTGGAGTTTTGTTGTATCATGTGACTACCATGTTGACATGTGCTCTCTGCTTGATAAATCAGACAGGCCAGATCAATGGTTTTTACAAAAAGTATCGGACTTAATAATTGAATTTCTGTACAACACCAACATTATAAAGGTGTTTGTTGTTGATAACATGTGACTTTTGTACTTACAATGTTGTCATTTGAGTCTTGTAAAGTCATGTGACTAGTAATGCAAATGGTGAGTACTGGGTCAGGTTGCATCTGAGTCAAATCTTTGTCTGTCAGTGGATTAACTATATAATGATTATAATACTTGCCATTTCTGGAAGAAGAAAAACAAATCTAATGGATTTCATGCAGATATGAGTCAACATAACATGTTTAAATTTTCAAGGCCTACTGGTAAGAGACTACCATATGTCAGTACTGCGTAGTTGCGGCAAAATCCAAATTTTCTATATTAAGTTGCAATGACCCACACCCCATCCTAAATGTCCAAATATGAAAAATAAATGGGGTGGGAATATTTGGAGGAAACTATGATTAGACTATATAATTCATTTTTAGAATTAAAGTTTTGAAAGGATTCTAAACATAATTTATGTTCATTATGTTGTTCCCATTTAGCAACATAATGCAACAACATGAAGTTAGAATTTTTATTCTTTACATTGAAATGACTTTACATGCCAATTTATCAATTTATTGGAATATCATTGAGCTTGTTATGTGTTGTACATTTTGTGGTTTTGTACATGATCATCTTTTTTTTATTTAAAAGTTTTTGAGAGTCTTCAAAGAGAACCATCTGTAGAAAATGCATGTTTCATAATCTTAAATGTTATTTACTTCCATTCAGTAATGATCATATGTGAACCTTGAAAAAAGTAATTTAATTTTGAAAAAAGCATGGAAATGACCTGGAAATTTACTTTTAGAAAAGCGTGGGAACCATGTATTTTTGTTTGCTTTAACACTGAGTTTTGCAATTACTTTATTTTTTGTAATATAATAGTTCATATAATGTCATAATTTTCATTGTTTATTTTTTAAGTTGAAAGAGTTATTTTGAGTAGACTTTTACTGGTATTTTTTAGTTGGAATTAAAGCAAAATAATTTTTGCCACAATCTTTTTTTGAAGCATACATGGGCATATTTGTGTTAAGCAAATTGCAGTAGAGCTTGAAAGGAGATATCAGAACTAAGCAATATATAATTAGTATGTAGTACAGATAAGCTGACATCAGTCATAAAGATACTTGTTGTCTTGCAGTTAGCAGAATGGATGGAAAAGTCTAAGAAGTTTCAAGCTAATGTTGCAAGAATCAACAAATTGTTTGATTCTCTGCACAAGATTCCCAATCAGTCAATCATGTACTACTTCTTTGTCTACATGTGGGACCTGGTTGGTGTTCTCCAGTCATGCAGTGCTTATGTCCAGTGGCTAGGTGAGTTTTTCCCAAAAGACTAAATGACAGGGTCTCCAAACATTTTCAAACGATGTAATTTATGTAGAGCAATTGTTTAGACAGTAAAGACCTAGTACCATTTCAATGAAAATCTACTTTAGAATATAATTCCTGTCAAACATCAGACATCATTTTAATTTGAATTAATGGATTGGTATTTTGATGATATGAAATGTCTGAAATTTAGCTGGCAATTGAAATACTCTAAAGGTTTTAACTGTTTTTAGCTCGCCTGACTGAAAGGCCATGTGTATTTATGATATGGTTCATTATCCATCATCTGTTTTCTAACATATTCACCATTACCATTTTCAAATTATTCATAAAAACTGCATGACCACTTGTGATTTTTTCTCATTTTTTACTTTAATTACTAAAGATAGAAAACGTTCTAAAACATTATTCAACCTTTTTGTCAAAATTTGACCGAGTGCATCCTGGCATCATCTTTAAATTTGTTTAAATGATGCTGATCAGTCATGACATAAAGCTGTCATTATTAAAACTAGAAGAACCTTATATTGACTTAAGTTTCCAAAACTGCCATACAGAATTTTATAGCATTTGACAGAAAGCATTTTCTTGTTTGGAGTTGGTCATATTCATAGAAACAATGAAGATCTTCCTTTGAATATAGCCACTGTTACTAAAAGTAGAAAAACATGTACACAGTTTTATCTAACAAGCAATTTAAATAAAATTTGAGCAATTTTTACAAAAGTCTTTCTGGCATAGTCTTTCAAACTGCTGATTAGAGTAAGATCAATTGTTATATATCATCCTGGAAAGAAATCTTTTCAGGTTTATGTTAATATGCAATCAGATATCTTCATTACTAATAATAAAAACCAATATGATGAAGTGACATTAAAAATCCCAACTCCATAGACTTGAACCCACAATGACAGAAAGCATCCTGACATGAAAGCCTATGGCACTTGATATATTATCTGTTGTCCATTTAGTTTTGTTACTTATAACGTATCGAAACTGCTGATTAATTTGCATGCAATTTTCAGGGAGCATTCTGGTATCAAAACATTTGAAATTTCTTCAGATTCTGCTGATGTGTTGTCTAGTAAGGCCACTGTTACCAAACATAGAAAAACTTATTGAAAACCATGAAGACAGAATTTGACAAAATTTTACTGAAAGCATTTTGGCATGATTTGATATTGATCTGCCATCAAATGTGGCTGCTGGTACTAAAAATAATCCTTTAAAAAAAACATTGCTATTTTTTAATTTTACCTAATCTGCCAATTCATTCAGGTATTAAAAGCATTCAGTTTGTACAAATGACATCAAATATTGCTGCCATTACTAAAAATTAAAATATTTTTAAATGACATTATAAACTTGGTTAGAAAAAGACGGAAAGAAAAAACAAGTCTGCTGTCAACAATAAAGTTTTTTGTATTTAAAACAATGAAAACCTTTAATGACATACTAAAAGCTGCACAATAGAATTTGACTAGATTTAAATGGAAATGACGTAGCTGAAGGCCTTACAATTTATACTCTCAATGCTAACAGACTATCAGATATGGTCACCATTACAAAATAAATAGAGAAGCAATTATGCCACTTAAACATTTTTTTTTACAAAACCTGTTGAATCAATTTTAATAAAATGTTTACCTGGCAGTTAGAGGGCTTTTAATATTGAACAAATGATGTTGGTGTGCCATCAGATAGAGATGAAGCTATGAACATGAGATACTTTTAACATTTGCTTTCATAACATGTACAGTATATGTAGAATGCATCTTAATGACTAGTTTTGTTTTTGACTATTAGGTAAATATCATCAAGGTTGTCATTTTGGGTCTTGTTTAATACTTTATTATATATAGAAAACTGGTACATGTAATATATCGACTATATTGTTTGGTAATTTGTAGATGACTTTGTCCAGGTAATTATATACATTTGTCGTCTCCTTTTAGGTTTTGGCCATGTCCCTTATGTATCAGTATGCCCAATTCCAGGACCAGCATCATGTATGTATTTCTTTGGATTATTATTATTATTTTTATAACCTTAGTCATGCTCACATCCATATGTCTGTGATGTACAGTCATGTTTATGCTTATATTCACTATTTTTCATTCAGTTCCTTTTGCTAAAGTTTCATAAAAAGTTCATTATAGCTTACTGCCATTGTTCTTTGCTTTTGCTTTTGTCTCTAGAATTTATTTTTGTAAAAAGGAGAACAAACTTAATGCTCAGTGAATAAACATTTTGATTTTTGATCATTTAAATCCAGAAACTGATTATTGATTGTAATGGAGGCATGCAATCACAACCAGTTTGCTCCACTTTGTGCCCCCCCCCCCTTAATGTATGTTCAGGATAACGTTTGTTAGTATCTTGTTCATCCTTATCATTGGCAAAATCATGAATAATGGAAAATTTTGGTGGCACAGAAGATGATGGCAGTGGGCCAAATGAATAAAAAAAAATTGGAAAATGTCATATTGTTACTATTACTACATTTCCAGCAGCTGTGCATGAATTTTGTATGTCTACATTACTGTAAACTTTTTTTGGTGAGCCTGCCTTGTTGTAAGTTCAACATAGTAATCACTTTGGTGACATATGTCTGATTCTAAATTAAGCTTTGTGTTCACAATTTTTGCTTTGCTTAACAAAAATGAAGGAAGGCTAACCAAAAAAGGGATCTCTTGTTGGACACCTAAAGATCTCATAGGTAAATTGCCTTCCTAGGTTGTTTTTTCTTCTTCGTTCAAGTCCATCAGGTTCAGGGAAAGAGCCACTCAAATTTGTAATGGCTGAAGGAATAATGGACTTCAGCACAAAAACTGTTTTATTAGAGTTTTTTATTTTCACATTAAACAGAATTTCCTGATTGGCTGTGGCTATTCAAACTGCTAGAAATGCTGTGCTGGCATTGAGAGTTTTTTGTATGTAATGTTAAAAAAAATGACAGAAGTGGAATTACTTTCTCTGGTACTGATACTTGGGGAAAACATCTGAAAACTGGAAAGGCATTGACTTCTAAGTTTAAGAAAGTTTGATTGTCTCAGATAATTTTGCAAGTTTAATTGTTATTTGATTTACTCAAATTTATTGGCTTTCTAATTGAAGGTCTCCACTTTTGGCCATTATGTGAGATTTTAATTTTTACTGATGGTCAAGCCTAGAGGAACTGAATGGCAATGGATGCAGGAAATCAGTCTGGCATCACTGTGCTATCTTAATTTTTTTCTCTTTTTATAGCTGCATTGAAAATTTACCAGTGCAGTCTTAAGCTGGTCAGCCGATCAAACGTGTTGTTTTTGATAGAAGAGGCGCTTCATAATATTAAAATGATTTTTTTTTTTTATGTAAAACTGCAGTTTGTGTGAATAATTGGTTTAAAGACAAATAAATATGTCGGGGCTTGAATTGAATGCATTCTTTTGGAAGCAGCATATCTCTTTCAGGCATTTCATTGACAAAGAGGGAAAGATTTGTCTGATAATATGTCAAATCTGTATTTTCTTCTCTCTTTTTTAATTTTTTAACCGCTATGGTGGCCTAGTGGCTAGAGTGTCCACCGCGCAAGCAGGAGGTCGTGGGTTTGAAACCATGGCTGAGTCATACCAAAGACTTAGAAAAATGGTACTAACAGCTGCCTCGCTTGGTGCTCAGCATTAAGAGGTTATTGTTAGGACTGGTTGGCCAGGTGTTAGGATAATGTGACTGGGTGATACATAATACTTCATGTGTGCGGTATGATGCCCCAGTGCTAGATCACTATACACTGCCTAACTGCAGACATTGTAGCGATATGACTGAAAAATTGCTAAAGCTACATTCAAAATCCAGATCAAACAAACAAACAAACTCCTTTTTTTGCAGGATGGTTGGATCACAGATAATTGTGTAGACATTATGTTATCTTGAAAAATGAAATGTCTGACCCTAATAAACTCTTGACTCTAAGGCTGTATGTTCATGAATCTGTTATGATGCATAAATGCAAAGTTGGAAGTGTGTTTAAATCAGACTCTAGTTATTACTTTGCAGTTACTTCAGATGATTGTGGTAGATGACATATTTATATTATGTTTATCTTGTCTCTAAATATAATGTCCCTAATATACTTGTGAGGCTTATCGATCTTGGATCTTGTATGATTTAAAAGAAACACTTGGATGTGTGTATAAATCGAACTTCATTTCTTGCTTTGCAAGTGATTTTTCTGTAATTTATATTTAGGTGAATCACAGGTATTTCTGTTGCATATTATCCAGTTTAAAGGGGCCCCAAGTAACTAAGTAGTTTAAAGTGCTCACCATTACAGATCACTGCCATCTCACCTCAGTCTGCATGGGTTCAAGTCTCTGGCTCAGCTAATTGTGGGTGTGTGAAAAAGCTAGCTGTTACCTTCTCTTGGGCCAGTGGTTCTTTCCGGGGTTTTGCTGGGTGCTTCCTCCAATCTTAATGGTGGTTGCCATGTATAACCTATCTTGTGCAGAAAAAGGGCATTAAACCCTTCGACAACAACAACATATCATACTTTTTAAAAATGAAACTGATAAACAATATCCAACTCCAGAAAATAAGTAACTAGTTTAAAAACTAAATTGCTTCGCTGGTTAATTGTTTTTCTTACAAATAATGCAAGTAGTTTAAAAAAAAAAAAGGTAAATTCCTGCCCTATACATTTCTTTGGATACTTTGTCTTCATCGAAAGATGATTGTTCCAAAGTGATCTTTCCATATAGAAATAGGTGATAGTCAGTCTTTTCATAAATTTCAGGTTTTGCCAACATGGAGAAATCTCTTAAGAGCCTTTGTCTTGGACAACTCTAAATTTAAGATGATTGATTACTCATTTTTCATAGAGTTGTGACAAAGGAAAGAAATAGGAGAGTTTGGGATAAATGTGTCTAATGCTGCAATGTTTACATGTGTCAACAGCTTCAGTTTACTGTCTGCAAACATTTATAAAATTGGTTACTGTGTAAATAAACACATTAGTGGTAAATCTTGTATTAGAAAATGTACATATCCAGGCATTGCATCTTGTTGCATTGTTGATTTTGCATCATGTAAATGTATATTTAGAAGTGTAAAACTGTGATGATCATAATGGTGTTTTACCTGAATTGTCATATTCAACAACGGCATCCTATAAACTTTATCATCTCATTAGCAGTGAAAAAGATGTGCAGCAAAAGAAACTGTTGCAAGTTAAGTAAAACATAGCATGCAAATTGTCAGTGTCTTGTGGGAATGGTTAAGTTTAGAATCAGTATGATTGAATCATTTCAGCTATTGTAGACCATGTACACATTTAGGAATTCTGGTAAACATTGTAGTCTTGAATATGCCTTGACTAAAGCCAGAAGAGTATTAGTTTACACATAGTTTTACCCAATTTACCAAAAGTCACTTGTTAGATATAGTTTAAGTTCTTTTGTAATTATATGGAAACTATCAGTCATTACATAAATATAGTTATATTGTAAGGTACAAATTACCCTAAGTTAAAGACAGTTGAGATAAATTTTGCAGTATTCTGTAAGAAAAACTAAAACTGTAAATGTAGAAACTTCATAGTTCATGTCTTTCTTAAAACCATCTAATCAGCTCTCTCCTTTTTTCTTTTGCTAACATAACAGGGTCATGTAAAGAATACCGAGATGCGTTTTCTGGAGGTCAGCTTGAGCCTTGGTGCTTCCGTGGTGGTATTCAGGGAGAATTCCAAGTATGTATAGCAGGACGTTGTGCTGCGCTGCACTACATCAACACTCCTGAGAATTGATAACCTGTTTCGTTGCTGTAGATGACTGAAGTTCATGTCACTCATCATGTGTATCTCTTTATATCTGCCTGATGATAATTTTGATTATAACCAAATGGTCTAAATATTGAAATGCTCTGTACCTTTTCAGTGTTTGAACTCCTTATCTCAAGTGTAGTTAATTTCCAGGTCTGCGCTGCGTTTAATCTTCATTCATGTGTGCCAAGAGATTGTTAATATTTCTGCATGTATTCTTAGATTACATTATTCATTTATTCAATGTTCTTATTTATAGATCAAGCAATTCACGAAACACTTGATTAATAGAAATGTTTGGTGTCTAGCATAAAAATTGTTGCATACAAGTAGAATCTATGCGAAAGGTAAATTATTCATGAAAATCAAGTTCATGATCATGATCCTGCAGGTTACTTTAAACATTTCTTGGCTAGCATGGGTGCAAAACCATGTTTGAATGTACATGTACCAAAAGCATGCTATTTTGTTCATGAACATGCTAAACTTTCCAAGTAAATTAATGAAATTGTTCAAAATTTACAAGGTTCTTATTTTTTTGTAAACAAGGAAAGCAGATTAGATGGTGAATTTAAACTCATGAAAAAATTCATCATCTACAGCTTTTGCTTTTTAAAAAAACATTTCAAGACATCTATAGAGTTTGAAATTTGTTCAGTTGTTCAGGTATAGATATGTAAAGTTTAACATGGAGCATACTGTGGCATGCTTTTGAGGTTAACAATTTTTTCTCTTGCAGAAGCTGTGCGCATAAAACATGCATGTTCTTGTCTTGATGAAACTGTTAAACAGATGTGAAAATTAATAAAAATCAAATCTTTTTTTAATAGCCAGTGAATTCTTGTAACATTAAAATGTTGCAAGAAGTTTTTCTCTTTCTTTTGTTTTTGGTGTCTTTTGGCTTTTTATAGATGTGAAAACTGTCAAAATTTATTTTAAAAATTTTGTCAGTATTTCAAATGTATCATCATCCAGACCAGAATAGTGTACCTTTATTACAGTGTTTTAATAATTTGAAACACTTGAGATTTAGGAAGTCTCAAACACTGCTATGACAGCTGGCCATCTGCACCCTATATTGAAAATATTAAACTGCAGAGCCCCAGTAAGAAAATTTAAGTATTCATTTTGAAGCATTAAGATCAATTCCAAAGCTAATGCTGTCATACATGTAAATATTATATTTCTTTTCAGGTCTGCGCTTACTTGAAATAGCATCAGCCTTCTCTTTGACATGGGAACTCTTGTTTTGTTTTGGGTTTTTTAATTTTCAAAAATAGCTTGTTGACAAAATAAATAATGTTAATATGTTACAGTTCTAGAAAGATTGCAATTTTTCTTGTAATTTAAATATGCAGCCAATACACAAGCTTCCATTAGGAATTGTATGGTTTGCTTGATGAATTGATGTGATTTGCCTCGTTTTATTATTTGTCCATGATGCAGTGCCAGTTCTTGATAACTGCCATGCTGTAATGTGTATGTTGTTCACAGCTGTAGCTTTTAAGTTCCCATTGAATAAGGGCTAATGCTATGCCATTGCGACTTGCAAATGAGTGGACTTTGTCTCATTCAGGCGCGTCTAATCTGTGTTGATTTATTTTAAAATAGTTTCCTATGTAATTTCAGAGATTACTGCCAATAAGTGGTGCTCATGATCTGTTCTACATCAGAGCTCCAGAACAAATAGTAAAGAGCTACTACAGATACAGGCCGTATAAGCCCTCAGATGAGGTAATTGTCCTAATGACTAGTTGAGGTATACTTTATATAGAATCATATTCACCCCCACCCTCTCCAAAACCCTCAAAACTGAAACAACCCCCCCCCCCCCCCCCCCCCGAATTCCACAACTATGGGGAAGACATAATGAAAAATAAAAGTACTTTCTGTATGATGTAACGTAAAGTATCGAAACTCTTGAGGGATCAGTGCTCGTTAAGTGTTGGGAGTACTAGACTTGTAATCAGTGGGTTATTGGTTTGAATCCTACCATGATCATCCAAGGTCAGCTCCATGTTAACTCTGCCTTTTCAGGTAAACCAATTTACTCCAGTACCCACAACACTAAATAATGTGTCTTGTTCTAAATTGATGTTAAACGTAATTTGGTGAAATACTCTTAACCAAACAAGACAATTGGCATTGTATTTACCAAGTAATTAGTGGTTTTGATTCAAATCTGATATTAGGTATACTATAAACGGTGTTGGTTCAGACATATCAATTTTGTTGGAGTATTTTAGTGTAACATTTCAGATAGTGGACTACTGAAGGTCTGAGTTTTCTACCTGTAATTAGTTTTGATATCTCATCCCACTGCTTTTTGAACATAAATGAAGGAATTATTGCAACCTTAGCATCTGTTCATAAATAAATAATGTCATACAGTGAGGTTCCAATAGAGACTAAAGTAGGACAAGATTTTTTAAGATATGTCACCCATCTTTGGATGAGACTGATGGGTGACAATAATACTCTTGCATGTCTGGGAATTTGCTGGAGCTAAGTTGGTAGAGCATCAGACTTCTAATCCCAGTGTTGTTGGTTTGATATCAGCCAAGGTTGTCAGCCTCAGTTTGACTTTGGGATTTATCTCCCATTTCCTTACATTCATATAGTCTAATATGTTGTAAATGTATCTTTAAAAAGAACAAAAGTAGAACTTGCATGTCTTTAAAATGGTAAGTATGGTCACTGACCAATTTGTCAATACACATTAAAATTATGGTGTTGGGGTGTTATTGGAGGGTAGTGACATATATTTGCTATCTCACTACATAGTATCATGCACACTATTGTATATAGTTATGTGTATACACACAGTTAAGACTGAAGACTAGTGACAGGTGACAAAATCAGATATTATGAAATGGAAAGTCATATTGTGAAAATATTATCTCTACTCCTCTTCAAGGATGGGTATATCAACATGGGGTTTTAACAAAGATTTTTATGATGTATAATTGGTCCTAAATGAAAATGGTGCCAGTCGTACATCCAGTATGCTTACCACAATTACTGTCTCACTACACCTGAATGGATGATCATTATGACAACAGTGTAGTCACCAAACATAAAAGAAACTAGTGCCTGTTGTACAACTGATATGGCTATTGTAATAGTTATTGTCACTACTTGACCTTAAATGGAAGGTCATTATGACATGTTTTTTTCCCTGCGAGGCTTCTAATGATGTCTACTGTGTCCTAAATGAAAATGGAGACAATCTGACATCCAGTATGTGTACCAGAGCAGCTAGTTTCAATATCTTGTTATGGTTAAAGAATATCTGAAATGGTTTTAACACTTAACAAGCATCTTAGTGAATTTAAAAAAAAAAAATGCAGTCACTTCAGGTATACCAGTGAAATTTGATATGAATATTTGTATTCAGCAGACATGACTTTTTTCAGTTTTAAAACGGAATTCAGCTTTTCTCCTGACTTGAATCCGATTTTTCTTGATATAGTCCGTTTTTAAAAAAACAATGTCCAATCCTTTTGTTTTCTTCCAGTTTTTAACCGTTCTTTTCAGTCCCATTCCGCAGCAACCTTTGTAATGTATTCGCTCCAATATCAGTTAGCCCACAACTCTTGTCAAGAGTATTTTGATTGGTCAAAAGTTTAAATT
The DNA here is from genome assembly GCA_030141615.1 of Unio pictorum. Classification (NCBI taxonomy): domain Eukaryota; kingdom Metazoa; phylum Mollusca; class Bivalvia; order Unionida; family Unionidae; genus Unio; species Unio pictorum. The sequence continues at coordinate 1,788,932 of JARLTB010000264.1, forward strand.
CATCCAATGAATCTTCGTGTAAAGGAAACTGATGGCAATGGAAAGAAGAAGTATGCTTGCAAAAATGGCATTCCTTGTTGTTGAGAGAGACGAAGACACGAAAAGTTTAGATTAAGTTTTTAAAAATACGGAAGGGAATGGCTGGAATGAAGTTTCGACGGAAATTTAGGTGTCAGTTTATGAGAAAACTGAACGTTCGAGGACTGGCATTTTGTGCCCTCTGCAATATATACATTACAGAAGTTATGGTTGAAAGAGTTTGGAACCGCATCTACAAATGAAGCTGCATATGGAAAAAAAATGAAGCCATCTGTCAGAATATGTGCACTGCATGTTGCCAATACAAGCTGGAGCTTGAAAGGATAAAGGCTCTTGTTGAGAAGGAGAAAAAACGATTGCATATGGAGCCAGCAAAATCATTGGTGACAAGAAGGAAGACTAAAGAAATCTTTCTTAAAGCTGCAAAGAGCTCAACTGGCATATCAACAGGTTGTGTTCAGTGGACAAAGGGACAAGTGAATATATGGGATTATTTGTATATAGATGAATGTATTTGGGTGTTTATTTTACATATTTGTTATGCAAAGAAAGAAGCGTAATATGTTGGCAGCAAGAAATGCCCAATTATTGACTTAATTACGATGTGAACACTGGCATGCACATGAAATAACTTAAATACCAGTAGTATTGGAGAACAAATTCATGTGACAACAAATATTATTCCAATTTTTGGTAAGTTTGTTAGTTTTTCAAATGATTATTTTGTTACATATTATGGTCACAAGTTGCACCAGGAGCAGATTTTCAGGCATGTAAAATGCATTTGTAGTCTGGGGTCTTTGATTCAGACAGATCATTAACTTTCAGGTCATTACAATGATTTTAATCTTTGTTATCTTTGGGAGGGGAGGCACATTAAAGATGTTTTTGACAAATGAAATTTGGTATGCAAGTTTATAAACATATTTAGATGCTTGAGCATATTTCATGCAGTTGGCAGAAATATTGTACATTTTTCTGGCCCATTTATTTGAGATCATGGTCATGGTCATGTCTGGGCATCTGCCTGTCCAATCTTGCAAGTCTAAGAGAACAATTTATTTTGTATTAAATCTGACACGTATGTTAAATATTTCTGAAAGAACAACGAATGTTAACCTATCTTCCAGATAATTATAATACAATTTTAGGAAATTAATTATTGTTTGACTTTAATCAGTAATCAATATTTTAGTATTTGGCATTCATTGTTTTCTCAAATAACCTGTACACACAATATTAGCAAAAAATAGGTCTTGGAAATCTCTGTTTGTGGTCTTTGAAAGTTTGGGAAAAGTCTTTGAATTTATCATTCATAGTTCAGTATGAACCCTTATATATATATATATATATATATATATATATATATATATATATATATATATATATATAATTCTGTCTGTTGATTGGTCTAGCTGTTATTTATTATTAGTTTCAGTAGAATACAGACATGATTTTTCTCCGTTTTAAAGCGGAAATCCGCTTTTCTCCTAACTTGAATAAGATTTTTGTTGATATTGTCCGTTTTTAAAATCATGTCCGATATGAGTTTTTTTCCGGTTTTTATACTTACAAAAAATATCTATATGACTTGCATATTTTAAAGGAGTATTGAATAGATAAATACATAACATGGGCTATATTTTGTGTATCAAATGACACATGACATGGGTAGTTTCCACATGGATTAACATCCATTTCACAAGTGGTGCACTTATTATTGAGAAGGGTCAGTTCCTACACAAAATATGATCCTTGACAGCATTTGCAAGACTTTAAACACTCCTATAAAATGTTTTGGGCAGTATAAGCCATTAAAATTTGTGATTTTCTAACTTTGGGTAAGGAGAAACCCTATTGATTGCATGATCGAAAAAGTCCAGGTCACTGTGATTGAGAAAAAAGAAGTAATTTCTGCACAATAATATGTTCATCATCTACAGTTACTAATTGTTTGGTTTGGCATTCATTTGGGATTAGTATCAACTTTATCAAATTTATGGTCAAGGTTGTGCACAATAACTGCTTTCAGGGTGCATAATTGCACAAACTATGCAAAGTTTTTATGAATTTGAGCACGAGAAGTAATACACGAGTATTCCTGTAAATTAGTTAGATTTTTGCATATATAAAAATCTGAAGAAAAAGAAAATAAATATAGAAAGAAAAAAAAAAGTAAAGTAAGGATAAGATGTACTGAACATAGAAAGAGAAAAAACTAAAGTAAGGAGCTGTTTTTAAGAAAAGAATGCCTCTGCCCATTCCAAAGTTTGCAGTTATAGATTCAATTAATAGGACATTTGGTAGTCTGGCTACTAATTATTTATAAAAGAAATCATGTGTACTCAATAGATTGCCTTGTCTCACATTTGTAAGTGTGAAGTTTGGTCCATTTCAAGAATATGAAATTATATTCAAGCATGGCTGGGCAGAAAATTATTGATTCTTTTGCTTCTGCAAATATGCAAAAGAAATGGTAGAAAGAGTTTCTTGCCAAGAGGAGAATGATAATTGAAAACCATGTCAGATGCTATGTTAGATGAATTAAGAGGAAAGACAAATTTGAATAGAAGTTTCAGAAGGTGTTGCTGTTAGTGTACAAATTTTGCTTTCTCCTTCTGTTTTAATGAATATTGGAGAGATATTGGGGTATTTGACTATCTTTCTTGACTCTTAAAATAGTAGTGGTATACCAGGTGTCTAGTAATGACCAAACAAACTTTTCAGTTTCTTATGGCTGAAAGTAAAAATTCATTTGATATTATTTTTTTTATCAACTTATGTATGTTGTATATTTTTTTAGAAAATAATCTTATAAAAGTGCTTGTCTGTTTTCATCAGTACATTTGATCTGAATAACCATTTGAGTATTTAATCTTATAAAATGGCAGATTTAGTATTTTAGGCCTTGTGACCTATATGTTAGTATATAGTAATCAAGTTAGTTTCTAAGGTTTGAATTGTTATTGAATTGCAGCCATAGAGCAGAGCTGTGAAAAATGAGGAATAAGACATTAACTTAATTTAATAAATTGTGACCTACTTTTTAGTCCCTGTATAAGACTAAAGGATGGTACTGTTTTTGATGCATTGCACACAAACACCCATACAATTGTTTTCATCTTTTTTACATGGTCACCCCCTTGAAGTGAAATTTTAAAGTTTTACCACTAGTGTGTTGTCCTTTTTTTTTTTTTAATATTAATGTTTAAGCACATACAAGTTTACTGTTAGTTTTAAGCATGCAATATTATATATAATAATAATAATAATAATATTAATGAGGACTTTGTATAGCACCTAATATTTAGAAGCTCTAAGCAATTTACAACATCTGTGATGATATGATTACAAAAACAAATAAAAAGAACTACTGTGTCTTTGTATCTAATGTCAATGGGCAATTCTTTCAACGTTGCTGGGCCCTGGTATGCATAAGAATGGTGTCCATATATGACTTCGGTTTCATAGTTGGAAGAAGGAGTTTATGATTGTCAAAAGAGGAGCATAAGTATCTTGCTGGTGTGTACATATAGGTGGGGCCAGATAAGTATGTTGGCCTGGAGTCCATTAGTGAAGCATAGCTGGATCGAATGGATAGCCAGTGTAGGGTACAGAGCAGCGGGGAGGTGTGCTCTGATCGTGGTACTCTAAAGATGATCTGAACAGTTTGTTTTGAATTTTTGAAGATTCTGGAGTAGATATAGAGACGAGCCAGACAGAATTAAGTTTCAATAGTTCAGTCTTGAAAATACTAATGAACACACAAGTGTTTTAGTTGCATCATCTGAAAGATATTTGCAAATGGAGCTGATGTGTGTCAGTTCAAGATATGCAGGCTTGCATATGTTCATGACATGTTGGTGGAATATGAGAATACTGTCTAGAGTAACACCTTGGTTTCGTATTGACTGTGACTTTAATGCTGGTGTTGCTGATATTTATTGTTTGAGGTAAAGGATGTGAATGAGAAAGTCTTTGTGTTGCGGCCTCAGTTTTATCCTCATTCATCTGCAGCTTGTTACATATCATCCATGATTTCACATCAGAAATGTACCTCTCTACTCCTTGGATGGCAGCATCAATTTCAGTTGGTTGGCTAGACTTGTATAATTTGGTGTTATCAGCATACAATTGGTGAGACACTGGGTGATGATCTATGACTTTTGAGAACGGCTGAGTGTATAGAATCAAGAGAACAGGTCCAAGACTCCTGTGGAACACCATAACATAGATGAACTGGGCTGGAGTGTATTCCATTTGCATATACAATTTTTGTCCAGTTCACTAAGTAGGACTTTAATCATAGTAAAGTTGTATTGTGAAAGGCAAATATGTGCTGGAGATGGTGAAGTAATATATCATGGTCTGTTGTATCAAATGCTGCAGACAAATAAAGGAGGATGAGGACTGTAATCTCTCTGCGATCTAAAGCAGAGAGAATGTCATTAACTACTTTCAGAAGAGTAGTTTCAATACTGTGGCAAGAGTGATATGCAGACTGTACATTGCTAAAAACTGTTTGAATTTAAATGAGATACAGGTTGGGTTAGAACAACATTTCTAAGATTTGTATATTTGAACGGGAGATTAGAAACTGGGTGGTAGTTCTTCAAATTGTTATGGTTGAGTGTTGGTTTCTTCGGCTGAGAGAGGTATTAATAACATCAGTTATCGAAGGCAATATTGAGTCAAAGCACTCAAGCAACAGTGATGTTGGAATTGGATCAAGTTCACATGTCTTTGGTACACTCTTCATCACGATTGCCCATATCAAATCCATAGAGAAAGGTTCAAATGCTCCTAATGGCTGTCACTGAAATTCTCAATCATAACTGTATGGCGACAACGTGTCAATTGAAATTGTATTGCCAAGCATATCTGTAATGGTTTGTACTTTGTTACGGAAAAGATTTGCTAAAAGGTCCGGAAGGCCTACTGGAGAGAAGGTAGTTGGAAGTGGTGTACATTTATTCCTTGACATAGTTTGTTAGTTATCTCAAAGAACTCGTTGCAGCTGGAACTTTCTGTTGTCTTAGTAATATAGTGGGATAACTTCGCTAAATGGACTGTGTTTGTGACATTCTTCTTAGCGGCTTCATAGATTTGTTTTTGAATAGTGAGTCTGGTGGAAAGCCAAAGCTTTTCTGCTTGATTGTGGTCTCTTTTAGCAGTGTGAAGCTGGCCCCTAACACTGCTATACCATGGAGAACCTAGTGAATTGATACTCTGCACTTAGTGGCTGGGGCATGTTTTTCAAGCAGTGAACGCAGGCAATTATCGAGTTCTGCAGTTACAGGAGGTAAGCAAGTTGTTAGGTTTGCTTGGATGTTATGCATTCGTTTTTTGTGTTTTTTATCATACAGAGGTTTGTCTGTAGCAAATAAATGTGGAGTGCTTGGGACTGGTACATCCAGATGGCATACAATGCAGAGGTGATCTGCTGCAGGTATGTTGATGGAGTAACCGGTGGGTGTTAGATACGCGAGCTTGGGCTCATCGCTGTTTTAAGCTATGTTTTTGTCAGGAAGAACTCAATATTCTGATCCAGGGCTCGAAATTAGCGGTAGTCTGCTAGCCCGAGGCTAGTATATTTCCCGTCGGGCTAATAACTTTCCTAATGTTAATAGTCCGACGGGCTAGTAAGTTTTTGGTTATCAACAGTCAGCATTTGTTTACTCAATACCCTAATAAAGATGTGACTTCAGCCGATGCTCTTTAGAATCAACGCAGTGACCGTTGTAAACACAGTCATAAAATATTAGCATGTGAAGATGAAGTCAATATCTGCCTCGGAAAAGTGTTTCTATTACAATAAGCCATCTGATTATGTGCGTTTCACTTAACAGAGCCAATTTAGGTCCTGTCATTAACAACGGAATGGAAATTGATCCATATTAATCTGATAGCAAATTAAATTGTATCACGCTTGATTCACGCGACCACAGTAACAAATTACGAAACGTTACACCACACAAAAGAACATATTCAAAGAAATTAGTTTACATATTTGTTTATTGAAGGTATTTTTTTTTTTTGCTTGCTCCGAGTCACAAACGGGTAACTCATATTTTACGTTTGCATCAAAATAAGTAGAAGAATTAGATCAATTTATTATGATAACATTAGTGACACATCATTTTCCAAGCAACTACTTTTTCTATGATAATAAGAATAGCTTTTATATCCCCCACCCAAAAAAAATGATTGAACAAATAATTGAATACACGTGGAGATATCCAAGCATTTGATGGGAATTAAAATCTCACATGGGCATCTAAGATTGAAAATATTCACCCTTATTATTAATTTCAACAATACACTGAGGTTCGATTAATTAGGAACAATTACTAAACATATGTTATTAATGATGAGACCGTAATTGGAGCTGTTAAATACCACAGGTTTTCAATGTGCTCTTGATGTGAAGGGGGAAAAAAAATCTAAAGAAACAAATCATATAGTGAAAAAAATACCATAGAAAAATATCTCAGGAATATTTTTGGTATTTTTGTCGCTATGTATGATTTTGTTCCTTTTGAATATTGTTTTCTTTTTCATTCACATCAAGCTCGCATCGAGCACCTGAGTTAAATACAACGCGCCGAGTCTGCTGGCTCCGTTTGATGGGAGCATACATTTTCCAAGTTGAAACTAACATTATCTTTTGATGTTAATATTTTATAACAGTGTTTACTTTAGCCACTTCTTTGAGCGTGCAGAACAGCCGATGAAGTCAAGTCTTTATTAGGAAGAAGCCATTTGATGGAAGGGCGGGGACAAAGGCACGTGTTTTTAAATGGGTTTCTTGCTCGGACTTTTTTATATAAAGGACACTGTGTCATTCCTTTTCTTACTTCAAATAATTCGCGTCAGTTATACTGTAACATCTCATATTTCAAAATGAGGCACAATTCCTGTCTTATAAGACAGGCAAAAAGTGGCGTTGTATTGAAGGTGTTCAACCTCTGGAGAAAAAAAAATTCATTCTGTTATCTTGCAATTACAAAGACATCTATGCTTTGACTTGGCTCACAGTTGTACAATCATATGCTGCTGACTGCAAGAATATTCTGGCATTGATTGACCTCATCCTGACAATCCCAGCCCACTCTGCTGATGCTGAAAGGGGTTTCTCAGAGATGAAAACGGTGAAGAGTGACTGGAGATCTTGTTTGCGATCTTGGGTTCTGTCCGACCTACTCTTCATCATGTTTCATACAAATGACATTCCAACATATGATCCATTATCAGCAATACATTTGTGGAATGTTTCAGGGAGACTGGTAAGGAGACCAGAACAAACCCCATATGGACCCAGAGTACAGGTGGAGGACGAGAAAGGACACCTGGATCTCTTTCTGGAATTGGATCCAGATTAACTTGATAAACAAAAAATTTGAATTTATTGATGATTTAAAGTAGAATGTATACTTCTGTACTTCTACATTTTATATGATAATGCTATTTATGAAATAAAATTTTTGTTAATCTCGATACGAGTGTGTGACATTGTTTTGGGGACAGGGCAAGTAAATGTTTGGCAGGGCTAGTAAATTTCTCAGTACACTAGTCCTTCTGGCTACCAGGAAATTTGTGTTAAATTCAAAGCCTGTGATCATTGATAAAATTAACTATTTCTGTGCGATTTTCCGGTGGTCCTACTGATTAGTTTTTTTAAATTTATTACATGCTGTGTGTTCTGTAAAATTGAATCTCGTAGCTGATGCTTTCCCTGATCAAATTCATTGCTTGCATGACCAGAATCATTTAATGCTAAATTGTTTTGGGGAAGGATGGGAGAATAAGCGTATTACTGGACCAGTCATTTATTCTAAATAGTTTAAACTTTTTACTTTCAGTCTGCATTATATGACATTTGTTTGAAGACTTGTGATGATGGTGTAGATGGCACAGAAGTATTCCCAGACTACCCTTTGTTGATTGGGGACCGTTTGATTGGAAGTCTTGTAACCTTGAGCCCAGAGTACTGTTTTGTGGTGGAAGACCATGAAGGCGTTTGTGGCTATGCTGTGGCAGCCTTGGATACAAAGGATTTACAGAAAAAGAGTGAGATGTCCTGGATACCTGGAATGTGTCAAAAATACCCCAGACCTGACAAAGTAGGAGAGTTAACTCCAGCAGAGGTAAGTGAAGAAGGATGTAGTAGTTGTGGGTTTTAATGCCATTTTTCAGCACACGATAGGATGGATATACAGGGCGGCCAGTATTAATTAGTGTTGTTCCGATTATCGATTATAATCGATCATCAGTTGGTTGAGTAAACCAATAAGATAATCGATTGTGAAACTACATAATCGATTGTGTGTAAAGAGAGACTACTTTTTAGGTGTATGCAAAGCACAAAGGTTAGTAAAACACCCAGCCACAAAAAAGTTGACCTGAAATTTATTAATCCCTTCACAATGACAAATAAAAACCTTACAGTTCATAATTAGGAACATATAGTCATTATTACATGGTCAAGTTGTTAAATTGTTGAATTAATAAATTTAAACACATTTTCTTGATTTTTTAAATTGCAACAGCTATTGTATTATTGATAAACAATGACATACAAGAAAATCATATCCTTCTATACTTTAAATTATAGACACATCACATGTAAATGAAAGAATTTCGGGGGATTGTAGCAGTATTTCAGTTACATGTGACTGAACAGCCATAAAAAGTTGCGTTTATTTAACAAAGTTGAAGAACAAAAGTAACAGATAATGTAATATTATTGTCAGGTTAAAGTATATATGTCATTAAAAGAGATTACTCCTGTACATTTATAAACATATTGAACTCTTGATCAAATATATAACTGATTAACAAAAATTAAAATTTGGTTTTAATAACCAATTATAATCGATGATCACTTGATTAAGGGGAACCAATTATCGATTATGAATTTCTGATCGATTCCCATCACTAGTATTAATGGTGGAGGAAGAACCCGGGAAAACCCCTCAAAGAATCACCAACCCACGAGAAGCTACTGGCAAGCTTTCTCACATACCCACATTGGCCAAGAAGAATGTAATTTATCCTTTTAAAATATGACATTATATGATAATTCTATAATTGCTTGTGATCTAAAAAAGACTAAAAAAAAACTTAATTGTTGAGCCCACATAAGTGGAAAGAGAAATAGCAGTCACTTTTTAGGCAGCATTGTCACTGACAGTAGCAAATAAAGTTTTCTTTCTCTTGTTTCTCATAACTCCTTCATATTTGACATGACTTGCTATGAATTTCATTGCTCAGATGCTTGCTTGCTTGTTTAATTTTCTTTGAGGTCAATGTTAAAGTTACAGTAAATTTTTGTTGAGGTCTAAATTCTAGTCTATTCATTTGCTTACATGTCCTACACTACTTGATATATTTGGTTTCTACATGAACCATTATGAAGCAAAGACAATTCATTGTGTAATATGTATGCTTTCCTTTGTCAAGCTTAGTGTTAGGTATGTTTAATTTGTATTGTTTTTTTGTTGTTTTTTTTTAAAATTAATTACATGCTGTGTTCTGTAAAATTGAATCTCGTTGCTGACACTTTCCCAGATCAATATCATTGTTTGCATGACCAGAATCATTGATTTTTTAAACTTCTGGTAAGAACTAATACATGTTCTATATTTCTCAGTGAGTGTAGGTTAAATATTAAGATTATTATCAAAGTGTGAGTCATATACAAGTTGATCATGTTCCTTAGGATTATTTTAGTAACAGACCTAATAATAGTAGCTTGGATTGTTCTAAAAATGAACTTTTGGCCATCATTCTGGTTATTTTTTTGTATTTCAGTTTTTTAAAACAATAATTAATGTTTACTGGAAAAAAATATTGATTAGTCCTGTAAGATCTTTCACTGTTTGTATTTTTGAGAACTATTTGATTTGGATGAAATTATTTATTAAAATTTGTTTATTTACTGGAAATACAAAGTGATTATTAAGATATTTATTGGACAGAAATATTAACTGGAAATTATAATGAATTCAAACAAGGACTTGTTTGATTGTATTATTGTGATTCATCAAAAGATTTTGTGCATATCATTACAGTTCAGGACATTGGTGCATCAGTACATTAGAGACCACATGCTACTACAGGAAGATAAACACCTTCATTGTTGGAAATTATTTGAAATGCCACTAAAATTTATTTAGAACTTTATTAATTAAGTCGTTTTTGGACCATTTTGGGATTTAATTCTTATTACTGTAAGTTCTTTTTAAATTTTCAGTTTAGTTTATAGGAAAATAAATTATTTGTTGAATTTTACAAAACATGATGGGTTTAGCTCTTATATATTACATTTTAAGACCACAGTGTCATGATACTTAGGGTCATGGTCACATTTTTGTGTTAATAGTTTTGATACAGCTTTTCATTTGCTTACATTTCATAAATGCACTTTCTTTATACTTGGGGTGCATTGTGACGAAGCAAAGACAAGTCAATGTATGACATACTTGCTCACCCCTTTGACCTTGGGGTCAAAATCCATCTTTCTGTTACCAGTTTTATGTGTGCACATTAATTATAAACTATCAATAGTTACCAAACTTTGTGGATAGCTTGTACTTTGGGTAAGGAAGAACCCTTACAATTTTGAGGTCAGAAAGTCGTGGTCACTGTGCCTGGAAGGAAACAAATTTTGCACATTAAAAAGTTCTTTGCCAAATCAAACTTTATGTATGGCCTATACTTGAGAAGGAGAAGCAATTTCTATGTGAATTCCTGAGATGAAATTTTTTTCTGCACAATATTTTGTTTTCTTCATCTACAGTTTCTAGTAACATAATTATTTGATTTGTGATAAACATTTTAGGTGAGAGTAAAACTTAATTTCTTGTGAGAAGTGAGGAACACTTCAGGAATTCTCTTAAAAATAAAGAACCTCTCTATAAACATCCTACTCTACCCATCCGTAGCTCAGATTGTGTTCAGTTATCGATCATCAGTTATTTTGTCAGACCCAGATTTTGTTTTATTTTAGTTTTGGCATTAAATGCAAAGATAGAGAATATATTTTGATATGCCAACTACATGATCTCTGTTGAGTGGGGATAAACATCCATGTTGAATGGAGAGTTTCAAGACACTTTACGTTCAGACTAAGGGCTTCAATTGCAATAATACAATCCGTGTGTAGAATAAGAGAAGAAATGCATCATTTCCAATAACTTTAGAGCAGTATCGATTGCATAGATTTAGATTTATCTCTTGCACACAATTAGTGGAATTAATAACTTCCCAGAAGTATTGGATGTTAGCTTCTACTTCAAAAATACTTTTAGAGGGTTACCATTTAATAAAATGGTTGAACAAGCACTCATGACCTATTGAACAGAACAAAATAGACCATAAACATAAACAAAAAATTTACTTAAAATAAAAAAAAAACTTGAGAAGCTTTGATCTTTTAGGGAAATAAAAAATGCATCAAGACTTAAATTAACATGTTCACTATATTTTTGTTTGCATCTTTTAAAAGTGGAACACATTTTTTATAGAGGTATGGCTGTTTATTCTATTTTTAAAAGAAAATGTTCATAAAAGGAAATCATTAAAGATGAGCAGAAATTGATTATTAAAGCTTGTGGTTCTTACCAAGCACAAACGAAAAACTTTTCTAATCCTAGCTAGTTCATGGCCAAGTAGTTTCAGTAGGTTTCATTTCCATTTCAGGAGCTGATTATCAGTTTTCATGGTAAACAGAGAGTTGTGCCAGAGGAGGTTTACACCCGTTTTCCATCAGTAATTAGACTTGATGTTTTCCCAAGTCGTGTTGTGGACCCAGCTATGCCGAAAAGATTGCTGGCATGTGCTTTAGCAGCCCTGAAAACATGTGGTTCAGTGGGTGTTCATGTAGAACTTAATGTTGGAGATAAATGTATGGCTGACTTTTACAGAATGCTTGGTTTCTTTGTGTTGCCACAACAACAGGCATCTACTGACGATGTCGTGTATCTAGGACGACTTTTATAGGATGCACAGACAAGGTGAGAGTCGGTGGTACATGAGCTGCCACTGGGACCAGAATGCAGAACCGTTCGGGCAATCAGTGACCATCCATTCTTGAGAATTTGAAATCTTATATCATTTTCTGTTGAATTGAAAGATGTGTCTTTACATAATTTTGATGTTGTAAGCCTTTCATTAATTGTGAGGATGACTAAACTTTCTGGCTTTTGTTTTGCCTGCAAAGCATAGGTAAGATATAAGGATCCCTTTCGTGCCATCATTTTTACAAGTGTTGCCATGGGCATCATTGCCAGGATTTTACATTTAGGTCAGTTTACTTACACTGTTTGTATGTATGATTATGAAATTTAATGGGTCTGTTCATCACTTAAAACTACACACCATGGGCAAAATATAATGTAGGCATGAATCTTGGGTATAGTCACCTTCAAGGTGACATAAATGTGACCTACTTATTGCACTCTATTAGTTAGTTTTTGCATAGAACGTTTTTTGATTATGTTCTAAGTAGTTAAAAAACTTGATTGGTATCTGATCAGATACTACAGAGATTCTCCATGGGTGCACAGTGGCGTGATTCACACAAAATATTTTATAAATTCTTGCAGTTTGAAGCCAGTCATGCAGGAGAACTCCAAATTAGTTAAGTTGCATGTATGCATATGTTCTCTGCGCAGTATAATTTTATTCAACCATTTACCCTTAAAGTGCCTATTGTGAGAAAGGTCTAACTGGTCGAAAAATGTAGAATACACTTTTTGTAACTGTTTATACATCACGTTTCTTAAGCTTGACATGAATGATTGTTAATTGAACTTGAGTGGCACATTTAGCACATTTAGCCCTATACCAAGCAATCTGCCATAGTTTGAGACTTGCATCAAGGAAGTTTACAATTGCATGTTTAACATGTTTAAAATACCACTGTTTGAACAAGTAAACTGGCATTAATGGACTTAAAATCCTAAATAGAAAAATCTGGCGTAGTAGTAGTAGAAGAGTACTAATGCAAAAAAGTTAAACTTTGGCAAAGCTTATGTTTGTGAAAATTTTATTTTGTTGCATAAGTTTTAAAAAAGACCATGCCTATAAGGCTTGGAAAATTGTACATAACAACCATAACAAATAGTTTTCAAACTTGTTCTAGTTGGCTGAGTTAGCTATATATGTTCCCTTTCAGACAGCAAGACTGAAAAGGGGCTCTCAGCACAGAAAATATTCATACACAGATAAGGAGCAGATTAAGCTCAGAAACAATGAACAGATTAATAATTATGCAACTAGAGGCAACATCTTTAAAAGATTTTCTTTTCAATGAAGGTCTGAGCAGAAAGAAAGAGTGATCAGTATTGAAGTGTTTTATAACTATTGAACTATGTCAGTTTCCTGCTCCTCGTCAACCACTCCAGTGGCCTAGTGGTTAGAGTGTCTGCCTCAGAAATGGGATGTTATGGGTTTGAGCCTTGGCAGAGTCATACCAAAGACTTACAAAAATGGTACTAACAGCTACCTCACTTGGCATCCAGAGATTAGTGTTTGGACTGGTCGGCCTCGTGTCAGGATAGTGTGACTGGGTGGGATATCATGCTACATGTCTGCTGTATGATGCCCCAGTGCTAGACATCACTATAAACTGCCACACTGCAGACATCTTAGCGATATGACTGAAAAATTATTAAAAGCTACATTAAAAATCACACACACACAATCCTCCTCCATGTCATATTTGTTCTAATCTCCTCTTATTGTTATGACAAAGGGGGGAAATCCCACCCCCTTATAAAATCCTGGAAGCATCTCAGATACTATTCAGTAAGAGCAAAAGTTGCTCAAAGTGATCCACTTGTCAGTTGTGCTGTAGCGGAGCAGATGTAGACATAGAATTCCATGACATTTTTATTATATGTATGAATTAACTTTCTCTTTGTAAAAATGGAAACATATTCAGCTGTTTTAAATCAAAGACTAGAATTTTAGCTATTTTCTTTATACAGAATTTCACATTATATTGTCTTATTAAAGCATAAATCGTCTAATTTGTTTGAAAATAAAATGTAATTAAAACTAAAACAGGTTTTTTAACTTTGAGCCACAATTAAGTTTATCATATATTAACTGCACATTACTGTGAATGAATTTTTGTTATCAGTTTTCATTTGTCAGTACTTACATTTTTAAAATTTGGAAAATAGGAGCGTGCAAGGTGGATGAAGTTGGTAGCTGAAATTTGGACCATTTCCATGACAAGTACCTGTCAATTTTGAGTGTAAAAAACTTTCCAATCAGACTGTTTAGAAATAGCAGAATGCATTTTGCCTAGAAAATGTGTCTTGTTCAAGATCTAAACACTGAATGAAAATGGAATGCAAAGACATGGTGTTAACTAGTTTCCTTTGCACGAAAGTCTCCAGCAGATGTACAATTTCACAGGAAGAATAAAAGCATCTTACTAAACGTTGATCTGTTCGGTTTCACAGAGATACAAATTTCTGAAATAATATTTGAAGAACAAATGTTTAATGCCTTAAATTTCTGTGTGTACAATGGATGTGATGTGAGACATATATGACTTATAATTTTAAATGTTGTACAAAAATAAATGGTTAAAAAGATTTAAAATATTCAGGACCTCATTTTTGGAGGATGATACCCAGTCATAATGAATTTGACAAGGGAGGTTGATGGTCTGAAGACCTGATTTAAGACCTTTAGTTTCTGTGAAAGTCTTTGCAGAGGAGAAACCAGATCATGATAATGATGAGAAGGAAATGGTGCACCTTGGGAATAACCAAAATTTACTTCCTTGACCTGAGCATTCTACACCTGGGTCTTGTACTAGATCATTGCCAAGTATTGTATATAAATCCAAAATTTCTTGGTTGTATTTTAATTTTGTTAAGAGTGGGTATATATGAAAATACAGATAGTTTAGGGATTCACTTGAGCAAGAAACTTCCAAAACATGTGGCTATCAAATACTCACATGCAGCTAAGTATAGTTAATATTTAGGATATCTTGATAAGTCTAGAGAAAAAGTGAAGAGGAGGAATTAAAAGTATGTAAATAAACTCTAAATTTTTCTGTGTTAACTTTTTACACATAAAATTTAGCAGTTCCGTGGAACCCTGGGTCTGTTTTAAAATTGAAAAATCATAGGGAAGAGTCATATTGTTTCATTACAGAATTGTTTGTTTTTTGTTGGCTTTTTGAATTTATGGTTTGTAGTTACCTTTAAAAGCAGGAAAATTGGTACCTCAGGAAAAATAGCATTACTTGATACTTCTAAAAGAGAAATGAAAGAATTATTACTTTTTATGTAGAGCTTGTCTTGTGGTATTTATAAATGTCTTGTGAAGTAAATGTTCAGCATGTCTGACCATTAGGCCAAGTCAAAATATGATTTGCGCTGCAACTGTCTCATGTTGTTCCTTGTACATAAATCATTAATTGCCATTTTCAACCTCTTTTATGATGAAAAGCAGTCAGTTTAAACCAAACATGGCAGAGAGCTGATTAACATAAATATCTTTCAGGATTATGCTGATTTGCCATTAGAAGAGAAGAACTGTTATGCAGAAAGCATCCTATCTTGAAGGGCTTTCATGGTTTTACAAATTAATACAGTATGCCATCATTTGTTGTCACTTTCACTAGAATTGGAAGAAAAAAAACTTTAAATGACTTCTCAACATTTCACTAAATTTTATGTTAAGTGGTTTTTTGCCAAGGCCTTTAAATTTTTTAACAAATGATGCCAATATTATGTTAATTAATTATCAAGTTGAACAATTAATGCTAATATACCATCCAATATAGCTGTCATTATTAACAAAATTAAAAATTGTTAAAAGTATGAAAGCATCATACTTTTCCTGATTTCGTGGTGATGATACTTGCATTTGCCCATTAGTTGATCAGCTAGGTCCTAAGGGGAACACTTTTTTTTTTCCAAGTCAAAAAAAGAATGTTTTTGCAACAACCCTATGTTGTATGTGATGTTATCATTTTATAATCTTTGTGAAAATTTACCAAGAGAACATTGTATTTTTCAGTGGCCATTTGTTCTGCATATTAGAACTTGTCGAAAATTATTCTATTAAAGGAGATCTCGTTTTGTATTTATTTGATATGCAGTAACAACATGCTAGCTTTAACTTGATTTATGTAACTGAAATAACTGCTTGAATTACATACAGTAGAATTTCTATTGTTTTAACCTCATTCCTGTGACTACTGATATATTGACCTGATTAATCTGGACCCTATGCAGAAGAACATAGTGAAAAGAATGTGCTAGTTATGTGAAATTTTAATGAAGTATGCGAAGTTAAGTGTTGACATTGGCTTAATGTCTTGATATTTTCATGTGATTAACAAACAGTGCAGTTATAAAAATTCCGGCAATCATAGACTTCATGGCACTTGATATAAGATGGTGCTTCTAAAATGGGGTAAGTTTTGTATAGGTTATGATAATGAGAATGTTCTTTCATAGCTTTACAAGCTATTGGGGCACAGTTGAGGTGGGTGTTCCTTTTAAACACGGTTTTATCAATGAAATAATTAGCAAGAAATAAGCATATTAAACAATTACATTTTCTTAGAAAGTTTCAAGTGGCAAGAAAATGATTTTGATAGTAAATTCAATAGTGTTTGGATGGTTTTGCTGGAAATATACAGAAGGTACTGTGATAAGTGTTCAACAGAATTTGTACTGTGATAACTACTAAGTAGCTAATGTAGAAACCAGGTTTCCATGTTTTGTATGTGCTGATATTGAATCATGCATACTCTGATCATACTTAATAAAATAATCTTGAAAAATCTATTGACTTCAGATATTTTTCTTCATACACATGGATTCTTTCATATGTATTTGCACCTCTAAAGGTCATTTCAGACTGCGATGTTTGACATCTGTATATATCCTAGTACTGTATGTTTATTCCATGTTAAACTTTCCATGTTAATGATTATTTTATTCATTGTATATTTTATTAGGTGACTCATCAGACACTAGGCATTGTACAGTTGTCAAGTACCACTCACTATGCTCTGAGCTTTGGTTACCTCACCACACCCATATTTTAGCTGAATATGGTGCTTCATTCATCAGACAATGGATATTGATATGGGATTCATACCCCCCCCCCCCATCTGGTTACCATCCGGTAACTTTGGGGATAGGGAGGCAGATTTTCCTTGCATGTCTAGGAAGGAGTTTGGATCAGCATCCCCTCATTGCCTTTGTTCCATTTAATCATGATTGGATATATGTTAACCATATTAGTGGTAATACATTTTTTGCACCTCATGACAGCGTGGACAACCTTAACCTTAATTTGAAGATGTAGAAGACATGACCAGCACAGGAACATGCACAGTTGCATCCAGCCTTGTTAAAATAGAAATAGGTTGGACACCTCATCCAGTATAGTCAAGTAGGGATCAGCAATCCTATTTAGTTAGATTGGTCCCATTCACACCTGTCCCTCGGTGAATGTTTACAGGAGGATATAAACCCTAATGCAATGTTTCCATATCAGGAGGGGGATTCCAGGTGAACTGCCCTGTCTCATCTTGATAGCGGGTTCAGGTTGACAATGTATTCTGGTGGACTGAAACAAGTTTCGAGAAGACCTGGTTGCAGCAGGTTCTTCCAATTCATTCAGGTCCACCTGTACTTTCTACCTTTAAGGTCCAGTGTTGGAATTGGATTTATTTATTGCAAGCTTGTTCCAGACATGTGCCCAAATCCTTCTGGGGTTTAGGACACTTAAGCAATTTCAAGTCTGGAGCGGCTTTTAAATGAATATTTTTTTTCTTCAGATTGTCAACTGTTTCTGACTGCTCCAGTGGCCTAGTGGTTAGAGTGTCTGCACTGAATGCAAGAGGTCATGGGTTTAATCCCCAGCCAAGTCATACTAAATATTTATAAAACTGGTACTAACAGCTGCTTGCTAGGCACTCAGCATTAAGAGGCTAGCATTAGGACTGGTCAGCCTGGTGTCAGGATAATGTGATTAGATGGCAGATGATGCTACATGTCTGCGGCATGATGCCACAGTTCTAAAATGCCACACGGCAGACATTGTAGCGATATGTCAGTAATTTTTATAAAGTTAGGTTAAAAATTCAAATCACATACACACACTCAGACAGACACTGCTGCTTTCATTTTCATTGGTTAAGGATCATATCTAGACGTTTTCTTGGGGCCATGTCTGCAAAATAGGAGGTTGGTATGTCGCCTTCACACAACTGCTGCTGATCACCTCTAGCTAATGGGTTTATTTACTTACTTGGCCTCTTTGTCTTTGGACTTTCATTGTTTGATACACTTCAAGATATAGTTTGTAAAAAGTCCCATTTTTAATTATGGCCATTGTAGCATTTAAAAAGTTTTAGTGAATTATAATAGCTGCAGAATGTCCGTTCTAGCCATATCAAACTGTTTTCTTATGCCAAAAGAACTGCTAGTTGTATTTGCTAATCATGTGTCCAAACAGTAAAAAGTAAGGTCAAAGATGTGTGTGCTAATCCAATTATGACAGTGGATCTTAAATGTCAGATTTATTACAAGCTCTCAAGTGAAAAACTTAAGAATGCCAACTCAGGCTTTTTATACCTAATCATAATGTGTTGAATTTGTTAATAAATAATAGTTTCACGTTTTTTTCTGTTATAAAGTAATTTGTTAATTACATTATCATATTTTCCTTTGCTAAAACTACCTTCATCCATTGCAAACAACTGCAGTTTTACATATGTACCTTGGTGAACCTATAAATATAGTGTATAGTGTGTACAATAATTGTGATTGTAAGTAAGTGTCTGTGTGTGTATGTGTGTGTGTGTTGTGTAGGGAACACATGTAGAGATCAGGACACAAAAGAATTTAAGATCATGCCCCATACGCCAGGTCAGGTGGTGATGTAGGGGAATATGTAAAATCCTGATACCTTGTGTTCAATAAAAAAAAAAAAAAAAAAAAAAAAAAAAAAAAAAAAAAAATATAAATATAGTTGGGTTTTTAATCTTTGCACTGTGTTGTCACAGCTTAAAATCATTGAAACACCTTAATAGCAGAGTTATTGGCTCCAATGCTTTGTCTGTAAATATTGGCTCTTGTCCTCAAATACTATATTGGTCTTTCTTGAAAAAATTTCAGACCGTTGGATTATCAAACAAACAACTTGGTAATAGGCCTTTTTTCATGACCCTAATATCAGAGATACATCACTTAACTTGTCTCTGATACATTGCCATGGCATTTTACTATTAACCTAATATTAGATAGTGATCAATTAACTCTTATATGATACATTGTCATGGCCTTTTTTTATGACCCTAAAATTGGAGATCACTTAAATCATTTCTGATACTTTGTAATGGCTTTTTACCATGAAGCTATCAAAGATAGATCACTTAACTAGTCTCTGATACTTTGTCATGGCATTTTACCAAGAGCCTAATATCAGAGATAGATCACTTATCTGTTATTTTGTCTTGGCATTTTACCAGGAACCTAATATCAGATAGAAATCACTTAATTTGTGTCAGATAATTTCAAGATGTATCCGTATGATAAGTTCGGTCAAGTCCATAATCCATACATTTTGAAATAAAATACTCCCAAAACTGTTGGAATAAATTATGAATAAAAGTAATGTTATGAATTGCTTAGATGGTGTCAAAGCATGACAGAAGGAGTTAACACATTTCATGATAGCAACAGTAACATCTTTTTCTTTTAATCATCTTCTGAATTATTCATTTAAAGACGGCAAAAACTGAATAAATTTGGAATAGATATGATTATATACATTTATGACCAAATATGGTGTATATTTTAATTGAATAATTAGTGCTACTGGAGACTGCGGACTACAACATGTTATGATGGGCCTTAAAGAGAAAAACTTGTGTTGAGAAATAAAGTTTGAAAATGTTCATTCAGTGGCCATAACTATTTGAATATTAATGTGGAATGCATAAGATACAACTCAGCATAAAGATGTAGATCACAGAATTTAATTTTTAATATTTTTGGTAGCAGAGATCAAATGGACAAGGCCCTATTTCATGGATCTTTCGGACGAAATAGTGTCGCTTGCTTGCAATTAATATATTTGTTTTGACCTCTGTATGTGGGTGGCAAGTAAAATTACTATCTTTTTACTTTGTAAAATTAAATCCTTTGGAACACTCATATTTTCTGTATTAATCCCTGCCAGAACAGAATACAGAATATCTGTGTATTCATCATCTATTGAGAGAGAGAGAGAGAGAGAGAGAGAGAGAGAGAGTGAGAGAGAGAGAGAGAGAGAGTGTGAGTGGAAGGGAGAATCACTTTGCTACCAAAAATGTTGCACACTCAAAAAAAAAATCCGTGCTATACTTGTTTGTCTATCTATGCTACTGGGACTAGCTACAATCGACAAATTTTGAGGCAGGAAAATAAACTGCTAAAATTGATCAAATGACAGCTAAAATAACAGCTAATTCCATATATTTTTAGAAAGTATGTACCCAGAAAAAAATTATGTTTGCCAAAAACTTCAAAGAAAACTTATCACATTCGAAGCGCTGATCAATCTGTATAAATACTAAACAAATAAAAATAAAAAAAAGTCTCTAATCACTGTTCTACAGTTATTCTGATGTTGCAGACACAATAAGAAATGGACATCTGTTTAGTTCTTCAAAGCTGTCCTTTAGCGGTAACTTGAATAACGTGTGCATCTTTCATCGAAGAAAGTAGACTACAATCTTCAACAAAAACACAATCTTTAACTGAAGGAAATCACCAAGCTTAAACAAAAGTTATTGTGTCAGGAAAGTTTCATTTATGCAAGGAAAATATATGCTTACGGCCGCTACCAATTGCGGCATAAAATGCTAATTACAATTACAATCTTCTGAAACCATAGATAAATAGCCGTCGAGTTAATTGAAGATGGGATATTTTGCAAATATATTTGGTTTACTTTTTAATTTGTTAAAGTTTTAATTTTTCTTTCGATAGCCTCATCCCCTGGGTAGCCTTGTCAAGATGATACAGGCTCCAGCTGACCAAACTCTAGACCAATTTAAGTACATGTAACATGTAAACAGACAAAGCCTTGTGCTACTTCTGACAACTGTAGTGAATTAAGTGACAACTGTACATAAATCAAAACAAGGACTACCATTTTTATTAATAAATATGCTGTTTTCTAATGGGATCTGAGTCATATATGAAGTTTAATGCATGCGATCTATACTTGAATTCATGGATTTATTGTATCCCAGTACATGACAGATTATAATAGACTGTAATACACAATTGTTAATTGTCAATATACAAGTGTTTTTCAGACTAGTTTGTCTTCATTTAATGACGAGCACATATTGTTGCACCTGCTTTTTATTACCCCTCCCCCCACGCCCGCCATAACTGTGAGAAATGTATAATTTTCTTCAACTAACTAACTTTTTTATAACATGGTTAAGTCCATAATATGGTTGGGTTCTATAGACTACTGTGATATAGCAGAGTCACACTGTATGTTGTGGAATGCTAGAAATGTCAATATAAAAGTGCATGCTTAAATTTGATTTACATTAAACAATCCTATGTTAAATAATGCTGCAGAATCCAAAGATTGGAGGGATGGATAACACCTGTAAATGACCTTGAAAAATAAAATAAACTTCATTCAAAATCTTGTCAATACATACAAACCTACAGGTCAAATTTGGCTGAAATAATACTCCCCTCTTCAAATCTTGAGAAACACTGGAAATCAAACTCCTTCGAAGTCACATATACTAACAACAACAAAATAAGTTTAGTTTAAAACCAAGAAATCTTGGTAAAGTAATGATGCATAAAGCAAAGTCAGGAGACCAGGCAATCAGGGGCTATAACTCCTGTAAATGATACTGAATGCTGCATGTCTCAATCTGGTGTCCTGATCCTGTAAATGACATAAGCATTGCTACATTAAGAAATTGGTTAAAAATCTATAATTACCAGTAAAGGTATCTCACACAAAACAAACTGTTTATGGATGGTCAGACTTAGATGGATGGCAAGATAGAGACATCAGCATTATGGGGATCAACAGACTGTCATGTCGGGCTAAAATAAAAATCTGTTTTAAAGAAATAAAGTCACCTTTCAATATTTATTTCAGATACCTTTTGTATAGTGCATTATTACACAATCACAATCATCTCATTTATGGTAGAAAACGAGGCTTTTCTGGAAAATAAGTTGGGAAATTAACTCTTTTTTTATATGGTTCATATGGATCATCCACATAATATCTCTTTCTCTTCCAAAACAATGTGGTCATCTTGTCTAAAAGTTTGCATTGAGTTCGGTTACAAAAGACGTGTTGTCGTAACTGCCTCTTTTTTTCTGGGGCTTGTTTGTAAACTTTATGGTATACCCCAGCACGTGGCCGTATCCAGGCTCCCCAGTCTAATCTGAAAAATCTGTGTGTGACAGCCCTGACATTGGCAGGCTTTCCTTTTCTTCTACTAAAACGAACTTTTGTTCTAATGCTATTGATGAAAGGGAGGCAACTCTGTAATAAGGATCTGTAAAAAAGAAAGAAAAGCACAATGAATATAACTCCTTTAATACTCTTGCTTAAATATATTAAAATTGTGATTTACGATGTAAGTATAATCTTGTTAATACAGTGTCAGAAACAAATTCAGAACTGAGTGTCTCTTATTTCTGAAATCACAAGAAATTTTATACCAACTTCTTTCTCTTTAGATCCATTTTAGATTTCAGCATCTTTTTTTTGCTAACTTTTTAAAGTTAGAGTTAAACAAATCTGTAATGTCAAATCTTTCTGTCAGCATACTCCTGAGATCATCTGCATCTTGTTTTATGAAGAGTCTGGCACTTTTGCAAAATAATTTATGACATATAACAAGATACATCATGTGATATCAAACGGTAAGCGTTTTCTTAAAAAAATCAGAAAAATTATATTGTTCACTCCAGGGATTATACAACAGTAACTATTGGACACAATTACAATCTGAAAATTATTTAATTATGTGATGACTTAAAAATATTGAACCATACCTTTTGCTTAGTCTGCACAAATAATTAGGAAAAATGTAGTTGCTAATGATGAGTGCAATGTTAAGTCATTGTTATAGGGTTTAACACTATTTTTCTGCACACAATAGGCTATTCATGGTGGATGGTATTAATGGTGGTAGAAGAACCCATGAGAAGTTATTGGCAAGCTTTCTCACATACCCACATTCGCCGAATCTGATCTTCGAACCTTCAGAGAGGTGAGATGGCAATGATCCATAAAGGATAGCACTTTTAACCACTCGGCCACTCTGGGCCCATGCAATGTTAAGTCCTTGCTATATTTAAAAGACGGCCTAGCCTAATGTACATGATAAACTGCAAAAGGATGAGCAGATATAAAAAGGTAGTAACCATGCAAGATATCTAATGCCATAAAGGTTGCAATTACAATAAAGGAGGATAAAATGTCCTGAATAAAGCAAATGTCCTTTGTAGATTTTATAGATTTGTTTTTCCTTGTTTTATTATATGCCAAACATTCCACAGAAATGCAGTCTATTATATGTGTATATACATTTGGATGGTGTTCTGCATGTCAGCAGTTTGACTATCATTTCAAAATAATTATTATTATTCCTAATTTTACAATTATGATTTTAAAAATTTCAGCCATTACCTTTAAAATTATTTCTAATTTTGAAAGTTTCCGTCATTTATTCTTTTGTTCAATTTAATGTTTGTATTATCACTTATATTCTGTTGCATATGTTAACAGTTCTTTTGTCTTCTATAACAACAACAACAAAATATTAATAATAATACATGTACTTTGACATTTGTCTTCTTAAGTGAAGTAATCAAGGCACTGACATTTTGCATACAGCTTAAAAATGAATACATGTACTCAATATAAAAAGACACATGTATAGACTGCATTTTTGTGGAAAGGATTAAAATATCTATACTCAACTTACAGTGCAACTTCATTTGTAAGATACTGTGCTATCATCTCTATTTTCATTGAAGCGGCAGTCATGCTGCATGGTATGTGTATATACAATACATACTGCTTTTTTCATCGTTTTCTAATTTTGCCTACATAAAGATCCATTTCACACTTCTGCAGCTCATTAACTACATTAGGCTGCTCCGTCTACTAAAAATATTACGGATTTAACATTGTACTGGCCTTATAGTTTTACCAAATTAAGATCATTTGCATCAACAGACCAAGGTATGATTTTATACTTAAAAAGTTATGACGGGATTATGAAATTATCAGCACCACTAATTGTGCCAAAAAATTACTTATGGTTTTTATAGATTATGATTGATCGATTGATTAATTGATTGATATTTAACGGCGCACCAGCACTTTTAGACTATTTAGCGCCATACAACAGTTTGTATTTAAACATGGTTAAAAATACTAAAGGTTTAATATCGACCAGCGATATAAAAAACCAGATAGTTCAATATAAAATGATAAGTTGTTGGTAACAGTAAAATATGAAGCTTCCCAATCAAAGTATAGATTATGTATAATTCGTAATCAACCAAAAGCTGACTATTGATGCATACAAAAGATATACTATTTGAAGATAGCAGGTGAAGCTAAAATGTAAAAACGAAAAATTAAAAAAAAAAAAAATTAAAAATATATTGGACAACCATATTTAATACCAATGTAAAAAAAAATTCTCATCTAAGCACTAATTTAGTGATAGGTACTGCTTTTGCTTAGGCTCGGATGCAACAGCATCTACTGCAGAGGTCTCAAACTCGCGGCCCACGGGCCATTTGAGGCCCGCGAGATGATATTGTGCGGCCCGCTACCTGACAGCAAAGTTTAGTGTCAATGCAGCCCGCGCGTTTTCCCCATTCTCATATCTCTAATGTGACCCTCCGCGACGGTTTCAGTTGAATCTCACCGACTAGTCTATTTCTGATTTGTATTATGTTTGTATAGGTTTGGACATTGATTATAATGATAAAAACCGTTTTAAAATCGGACTAAAAGTTTTTATTTTATAGCATTTTATGAGACAAACATGGCCAAAGTGCGGTTTTGAGAAAACATGCTTCGAATGTTGTATATACATATATCAAAAGTTAAAAAAGTCAGTTAGTGGGTAATGCACAACCATAAATGTGTAAATCGTAGCAATCTGACACAGTATCAAAGAATCCCTATTAAAATTGCCGCTAGTGTGTACGAGTGACGAGTGAGGGAAATTCCGAGCCTGTCAGCTTGGTCACTTTCAAAATAGGGTTAGTCAAAAAGGCCTTTTTTACAATAAAAAAAATCAAAATTCATTCTCCCTACAATAGCATCTTCCTTCGCATCAATAATTCATAAATATTGACTGCTCCTGCCTTCTGTTTGAACACGTTTTAGTTAGGGGTGACGCGATGCTCAATATTCGAGTTTTAATGTCTTGTTGGCCTAATTTTTGGAACAAACCAGCATAAGTATGTGCAGTGATTTGTTATTGTTTTAGCCAAAATTAATGTAGATTTATTTACTGTAACTAAAACTGTAGAAAAATGTTTGTTGATTCAATATCAGCCAAGAGGTCATTGTTACCAACCGTCTTTTTTCAATGCTAGCGCAAAACTAACTTTGGTGACATACGACTGAAACCATCGTGGAGGGTTAAATTATCGAGCAATATATATTTTATATGTCAGAAATTACGTCATAATTCGGGAATTCATTCTCTGAATACTGCAGCCTCATTTATTATATTGGTTTCCAAATCTCCCTAAGAGCAAAGTCTCATGATACGTGATTCGGGAGTGTTACCGAGTGGAGGGAAAATATATTTTATCACACAGTGCAAATACGTTTTTGTCGCCCAACCCCAGTCAAGTCTTTCTCAAAACCTGCTGTGAAGAGAAAGGTTGGCGATGAGCACAGACAATTTCAGGAGAAGTGGTAGACGAACTACTGTTTTGTTGAGCACAGGGGCATTCCGACGTGCCTTATATGCACCGAGAAAGTTGCGATGCACAAGGAGTACAACATCAGACGTCATTATTTAACCAGACATGCTGAGGAGTATGCAAAATGCCAGGGAGATGAGGGAGAGGCCCGGGTCGCTAAACTTAAAACATGTCTACTGAGGCAGCAAGAATTTTTCAAGAAAGCAAACAAAGAAAGTGATGCAGTAGTTGAAGCTAGTTACATGGTGAGTGAGATGATTGCTAAGGCAGGAAAGTCATTCAAAGAAGGCGAGTTCATCAAAAATTGCATGTTACAAGCTGCAAGTATAGTCTGTCCGGAAAAGAAGGGTCGGTTTAGCAACATCAGCCTTTCAGCCAACACAGTGGCAGAGCGCACTTCTGAGCTGTCAGGTAACATTTATGATCAAATGTGTGAGAAAGGTAAACATTTTCATGCATACTCAGTCGCTCTTGATGAGAGCACAGACGTTACTGACACTGCACAGCTCGCAATATATGTCCGTGGTGTTGATGATAATTTTGAAGTGATGGAGGAGTTGCTCAAAGTGATTCCAATGCATAGCCAGACCACTGCTCAGGAGATATTCCGCCAGCTGTGTGATGCCATTGTGGATGCCGGTTTACCGTGGAAAATTTTTGCAAGAATAACAACCGACGGAGCGCCATCAATGATAGGAAAAATAAATGGACTTGTGGCACATGTTCAAAGAAAACTGGAAGAGGAGGGTGTGGAAGAGGCCGTTGCTCTACACTGCATTATCCATCAGCAGGCCCTTTGCAGCAAATGTCTGAGTTTAACAATGTAATGTCTGACGTTGTGAAATGCAGCAACCATATCAGATCCAGGGGCTTGAAGCACCGGCAGTTCCGCGCCTTTTTAGAGGAAATAGAGTCAGCATATGAAGATATCTACTTCACCAAGGTACGTTGGCTTAGTAGGGGAAACGTCTTGAAAAGGTTTTTTGAGTTGAGAGCAGAAATCAAAGCTTTCATGGGGAAGGATGGGGTGGTTGTTCCTGTACTAAGTGATCTAAAATGGCTCATGGACTTGCATTTTCTTGTTGACATTACACAGGAGCTGAATGCACTCAACAAGAAGTTACAAGGCCAGGGGCAGCTTGTCAGTGTTGCCTATGTCAATGTCAGGGCATTCTGCACAAAACTTGTGTTTTGGAAAGCCCAGCTTTCTCAGAGAAACCTCTGCCATTTCCCAACATGCAAAGTACTCATGGACTCGGGCACACCATTCAGTAGTAAGTATAATGATGCCATTGCAAAGCTACATGAAGAATTTGATCACAGATTTGCAGACTTGAAAACACAGAGACACTTTTCAAATTTTTGCTGACCCTTTCTCCTTCAATGTGGAAGATGCCCCCCCCCCCCTCCCATGCGCTTCAAATGGAGCTGATTGATCTTCACTGCAATTCTGAACTCAAGGCTAAGTTCAGGGAGGTGAATGGAAAAACAAACAAGGTTGGACAATTTATGAGAGAATTGCCCTCCATCTTCCCTGAGATTTCCAGGTTGTTCAAGCGGATCGTGCTTTTTTGGGAGTACCTATCTGTGTGAAAAACTCTTTTCCACTATGAACTTTAACAAGTCAAAGTTCAGGGCCAAACTTACTGATGAGCATCTTCAAGCTATACTGAGGGTCTCAGTTGCTTCCTCACTCAAGCCAAATGTTGCTCAGCTGTGTAAGAAGAAGCGCTGCCAGGTCTCTGTCAACAAGGAGTAGGAGGAAGTAAGCGAAGCCTGTGTTCTTGAGAACCCTTAATGTTTTCATTTGTTATTAATAAAGGTTGAGCAGATTATAACAGTTATACTTTATTGAATTTGTAATCGCTTTTTTGTGGAATACTTGATGCGGCTCAGTCTCACCCAGACTCTACGTCCTGCGGCCCCCCGGATAATTTGAGTTTGAGACCCCTGATCTACTGTGTAATGCAACAGGAACCTGATTTGTAATAAAGTATATTATGTGTACTGTAACAGGACCTGGCATACATTAGTGCCTGATGTGCAGAGACCTGCCTTACAAGGTGCCTGCTGTGTACCATAACAAAGACCATCCTTACATTAGTGCCTGCTGTGTACTGTAACAAGGACCTGGCTAATATTTGTGCCTCCTGTGTCCTGTAATGAGGTCCTGGCTAACATTTGTGCCTGCTGTGTACTGTAACAAGGACCTTGCTTACATTTGTGCCTGCTGTGTACTGTAACACGGACCTGGCTAACATTTGTGCCTGCTGTGTACTGTAACAAGGACCTGGCTTACATACTGTTCTACAGATACAGCATGGCCCCCAGTTTTTTTCCCCAAGTGGTCTGAGCTGAACTTTAATGATCTCACCTCTGTCCACTTGGGTCCAGTCCTCAGACTCTGCCCCGTGTGGGTATGTGGGAAAGCTGACAATAGCTACCCATAGGTCAGGGGTTCTTATAGAATCTTTAAAAGTTCTTTACAAGTTTTTCCTATGTATTGGCCACCATATATAGCCTATCATGTGCTGAAAAATGGCATTGAAACAACAACAGCAACAACAGATGCAGCATTTACTGTACATTGTAAAACTTGATTAAATGTAGCACTGAAACTAAAAATAAATGGCCAAAAGGACACCTCTTGCATTTAAAACTAATCACTCTCTTTTGGTGATGATTACACCATAATCTTCGTTGATACAGATGTAATTTTTGTTATTTTCTGACACAAACAACTTACAAAATACACTTTAGCTTGATCACTTGTATTTAGTCTTAGGAAAAAAACTATATGCAATTCATGACGGCAACCAATCTTACATACAACCATGGTGACTCCTAAGAAAGTTGATTCCTGGTCATTAACTCTGGTTTGTCCTCAGGCCAAGACATATTAGTTCAAATGGGTGTGATATAACCTTGAAAATACTGCTAAGCCCCACTAAAATCAAATCAAACCAACAACTAACTAACTAACTAACTAACTAACTAACTAACTCTCTCTCTCTCTCTCTCTCTCTCTCTCTCTCCTCTCTCTCTCTCTCTCTCTCTCTCTCTCTCTCTCTCTCTCCTCTCTCTCTCTCTCTCTCTCTCTCTCTCTCTCTCTCTCTCTCTCTCTCCTCTCTCTCTCTCTCTCTCTCTCTCAGGCTAGGCATGTTCAGTGATGATTGTTTGGTGGCTTGAAATATATAAATTTTGAAATAGCATTGTTTGACAACTTAATAAAATAAATTGATTTTCTTTCATGTGTATACACAGGCTCTATGGAACCCAGTTTCTGAACTGACTGAATATGCTTGTTGACCACTACTTTTTACTATGACAAAACTTGAATTGTTGCCGCTGGGAAATCACTGAAAATGTTACTACTATCTCACCTTACTTATATGTGTGAAATAAAAAAGAAAGTGCACACACTTATACAAGTGTGCAGATGAAATATTTAAATTCATTTATGTAGCCTAGTTACTTAGTTACTTTAGTTTCTAAAACCATTTATTTTACAATGTCTAAACAATCCCTCTTAAGCATAAAATGAATCTTTGCCTTTTTCAGTATTAATGGTGGAGGAAGAACTCGGGGAAATCTTCGGAAAAAACCACCGACCCACAAGAAGTTACTGGCAAGCTTTCTCACATAGACATTTTGGCCAAATCTGAGACTTGAGCCCACGCAGACAGAGGTGAGATTGGCAGTGATCCATAATGGAGAGTGTTTTAGACCACTTGGCCACTCAGGGCACCCTTGTCTTCTTTTAGTAATACTTACATTGGTCTTTGAAATTCAAACCTATTGGCTTCTTCAATACACCAAGTCAAGCACAAAGTTTTGATCCAGGTATGTGGTGTTGAACTAAAGCTATTGAGCAAAAATCTCTCAGTCAGAGTGACACTGATATTTGACCTTTCAATTCAATAAAATCTATATTCTTCTTCCTTACCTCAAAAGCTTGCCATCCACAACATTTAGTAACCATTGATGATGTAGAAAGAAATTTCTATGTGGAAACCATTTTTCTTCTTTCTGTCACAGTGATCAAGACCTTGGAATTTTGACCCTAAAACTGATAGGTTTCTTCCTTACCCCATATTGGGGCCCCAAGTGGCTAAGTGGTCTAAAGCGCTCTCCATTACGGATCACTGCCATCTCACCTCTGTCTGCATGGGTTCGAGTCTAAGATTCAGCTAATGTAGTTATGTGAGAAAGCTTGCCAATAGCTTCTCTTGGGTCGGTGGTTCTATCTGTGGGTTGTGCCAGGGTCTTCCTCCACCAATAATACTGGCCGCCATGTATAGCCTATTGTGTGCTGAAAAATGGCGTTAAACCCTACAACCCCATATGCAAGCCAACCATAAAGTAGAGAACTCAAATTATTAAGTGCAATAATTTGTCTTCTTTCATTCTCAATGACCATGACTAGTGAATACAAAGTCAATAATGTTCATTCTACCCCAGTTTAAGGCATCCCATAAAATTTGTGAAATGTAGATGGAGGAGAACTTGAGTTGCTGTCTGGAAATGAATCTTTCAACAGACAGATATCATAATATACTCTTTCCTATGGCAGGTATATAAGAAACATGTGAGCTACACTTTAATTTAAAACCTTTTTAACATATCTACAGCTTAAATGTCACAAAAGAAAGTTCCAAAAATAGCAGAAGAAAATATACTACCGTTAATCACCACTTTTAAATGATTTTATTGTTACAATTGAATTACCCTGATCTCAACAGAAGATTAGTCCCTGATGAAGAACCAATGGCTGAAATCCCATGTGGATGGGAAGAGTGCAGACTAGCACAGATTTTGCTGGTGGAGAAGCTGACAGCTTGAGATTGAAAACTCTGATATCGATTACTCTTCAACCCAACAGGTACAGTTCTGTTAATTATTCCTTTTAGGATTTGGCTGCCAAGACCTGAAATCAGAAAACTTAAAAATGAGGATTATTACATTAGTAATACTAACACTATGAATAACCTGTATTCCCATCAAATTAAGTTCACAGATTTTCACACAATATCTGTATTTCACTTAAGTTTTATCTCTTTATTACCTGAAATGTAGGGGCCCTGAGTGGCCGTGTTGTCTAAAGCAATCTCCATTACAGAGCACTGCCATCTCACCTCTATCTGTATGGGTTTGAGTCTCGGATTCGGCCAATGTGGGTATGTGAGAAAGCTTGCCAGTAGCTTCTCGTGGGTTGGTGGTTCTTTCTGGAGGTTTTCCCGGGTTCTTCCTCCACCATTTCTACTGGCCACCATGTATACCCTATTGTGTTTTGAAAAAGGGCATTAACCCCTACTAGAACTACAACCTAAAGTGTGCCAAATTGAATTGTCTATCAACTGATAACTTATATGTATGTTATGTCTCTTTATTACATGAAGTATGCCATATTATATGCCTGATTACATGAACTACATGCATGCTATAACGTATGTATTTTTTTCTTGATTATGTGAAATATGCCATATGCCTGATTACATGAAATATGCCATATTAAATGCCTGATTACATGAAATTTGCCATATTATATGCCTGATTACATGAAGTATGCCATATTATATGCATGATTACATGAAGTATGTCATATTATGAAATATGAAAGTATGCTTGATTACATGAAATATGCCATATTAAACGCCTGATTACATGAAATTTGCCATATTATATGCCTGATTACATGAAGTATGCCATATTATATGCCTGATTACATGAAGCATGCCATATTATATGCCTGATTATATGAAGTATGCCATATTATATGCGTGATTACATGAAGTATGCCATATTATATGCATGATTACATGAAGTATGTCATATTATGTCTGATTACATGAAGTACCGGTATGCCATATTATATGCCTGATTACATTAAGTATACCATATTATATGCCTGATTACATGAAGTATACCATATTATATGCCTGATTACATGAAGTATACCATATTATATGCCTGATTACATGAAGTATACCATATTCTATGCCTGATTACATGAAGTATACCATATTATATGCCTGATTACATGAAGTATGCCATATTATATGCCTGATTACATTAAGTATGCCATATTAAATGCTTGATTACATGAAGTATGCCATATTACATGAAATATGCCATATTGTATTTTGTTTTCTTCATTATATGATGTGTTACATACTGTATGTTGTTGTCTCCTAATTACATAATGTACATGCATGCTATATTGTAAGTTGTATCTTTTGATTACACGAAGAGTACCATATTTTTTTGTTCTCTCCTCATTACATGATGTGTTGCCATTCTGAAATTATTTTAAATCATCTCATTTCTTAATATAGAAAAAAAATAACCTTAAAGTAGTACATGATGAAAAAAATTGCTCACAGTAAATTTGCCAGAAATTATATATTGCTGATACATGTACACCAAAATGACATTTCCATAAACATTTAATGATGATACATTGTAGATTGTTATTTACAGTACATTTTTATTATATATCACCATTTCATTTTAAGGATACAATTCTGATCTATAATTTAAATTTCTAAACCTTTATATATGAGTAGTATGCCAATAACTCATATAATCAATAATTGAAACATTTCTAAACCTTTATCTATTAGCATGCTAATAACTCATATAATCTATAATTAAAACATTTCTAAACCTTTATCTATTAGTAGTATGCCAATAATTCATTGACAGATTCTGTGTGTAAGACTAAACTAGAAGTTCACCAAGTTTTCTATGTTGGTTGGATATACGCCCTTAGAAGATGCTGAAATGGAGTTCAAAGACAACTTCTATAACAGTCTTAGAATTGCTAAGGTAGGAGACAAAAATGAGGACTGGGAGAAGACCATGGGTAGCACAGAATGGGCAATATGAATGACAGGAGAACTACTTGGTCGTCAGCCATACATTCTTTTCACATAAAGATATCCTTAAACTGACCTGATTACCAGATGGAAAGACACAAGTCTGATTGACCACATCATAATCAATGTCAAATGAAGAGGATCTATGCAGGATGTAAGAGTGATAAGAAATGCAGACCTGCCAACCCTGACGAGTCTGTCTCAGTTAAGACAGTTCATTTTGTTTCCCAGCGATTAACCCATTTTCAGTAAGGTGTATCAAAATATGTATAACTGCAAATGTAAAGCTGGAAATGTTATCAAAAGTTTGATGCATCGATGATAAACATTATATTCAACTGAAAAGTATGCGTAGACTTTATTTACACTAGTACAGTTGCAAAACCCTAATTACAAACCCTATTCAGCTCAATGACTTGTTGTTATCTCTCAACTTGACATAATTCTTGGAAATTCTTTTCCATATCACATGATGACAGCAATCATATCTCCCACCATGAGACATACTCAAATTGGCACATGATGTTTAATAAACATAACCATGTCCTTTACAGCTTTTTCACAAGAACTTTATTCACAAGAATCTGAATACTTCTTTTTATTCTGCAGTGTTGATTATTAAAACTTTCTAGAAGCTGATTTTCCCTTTCATCTTAAACATGCATTGCATCGCTTTCTGTAAGCAATTTTTACAAATTCTATAACCAATAGTTTGATCATGCAAGATGCTTCACATGAACAAATAGGTGCAGTTTAAAGCATCTGGGGTGCTGATGTACAGTTAGTCTGGTTCTTTGACTAATTTCACTACTTCTAAGATGAAACCCAGATCCAAACAAAACAAATTAACCAATTATTTGGATTTTTCAGCAGTTATCATTTTCCATAGTTTTTGTTAGTATGCCATAAGTTTGTATTTTAATGGTAATTTCATAAGACTTGTTGCAAAATCATAAGAGCTGGCAGGTCTAAAAATGCTGATGTTGGCAATGATCACAATCTCTGAGTGGCAAAAAAGGCACTTAAATGAAGAAAAAAACAGAACAGAGATCTCCAAAATCATCAACTGAATGTTTCCAAACTCCATGACCCCAAGATCAAGTCAGAATTCAATAAAGTCATCAAAAACAGATTCGGCGCTCTCACAAGATGAGACAACTCACAATACACAACTTTAACATGGCTATGGAGGAAGCACAGAAAATAGAGTTTGCTACACAAAAACCATGAGGTTGGAATGGATCTCAATGACAACATGGATAAAGATTGAGGAATCGAGGATTACACTCTGGGCAACATCAGTACATTCCTGCAAAAGATACAAAAGGCACAACCATAACAGAAAAGAAAAAGGAATGTTGGAAACAGTACTTTCAAATCATACTCAACAGAAAAGACCATCTCCAAAGCTGAAGTACCTGTATTGATATCTAACTTGATGTCATCAGCCAAATAATCTTAAAAAGAATCACAGCTGCCATTGAAGATCACACCTTCCAAGAGCAAGCAAGTACATAGACAAATATTTTTTTTTGCTTTATATTATTATTTAAACAAAAACAAATAATAATTTGTGTGTGGAAACCGAAAAATACCCAGAGAACATGCAAATACATGTGTATTTTGGTTTTTCAGTGTTTCTAGTAACCCTATTTAGACAACTTCATTTTGTTTAAGATTCTTATCATCATTTTAAAGCATTCCCAGCTTCCAAAAACTGAAATGTAGGCCAACATAACTTGAAAACATGTCCATTAGGTTGTGTTAGAATTGTAATATATTTGAAAAAAGACATCAGTGTAATAAAGTCTAACTAAAAACATTATGACTTTAACTTTAGAAAAGCACTGATATAGGATACCAAGAGTGTGAAATATGCTTGAAACTTTGACTTTTCGTTTTGTTGTTATTCGACATAGAAACACACTACATAGCGCTATTATTTAGATATTAAGACTTCGACTCCCCAAACATAATTTTAAAAAAATAAATACTAGGGTAGATTATATTAGTCTAACTTTGCTGGATTGGGGAAACAGTAGCAGTCACAAAAAATATAAACGATTTTAAACAATGAATAAATTAAGCATAATACGTTATAACTCAACATTTTCGATTTTAATAGTTTTAAGCAATATTTTAAGAAAAACGTAACAATTCACGTCAAGGGCACGAACCATGACAGGTCGAAGTGCTAAACTTTATGTGCGTCAAAACCTACGAGTTCAAATTCTTTCATCAGCATAGTTTTCCAACAATGTTACAAATTGATTAAGGTCGTGTGATCGAAAAAGGCCATACTTAAAGATACTTACTACAGGTTACTGAGCACAAACATTTGTTAGATTCAAATCCTAGCCCGTGCTAAAATGTTCGAAAACAAGAGCACTTCCCGAAATCTGGTGACCATTGATATCTTTATAATCATTTGCTTTCATTTTCGATGAATAAATGCTTAAATAAATATACTGAAAATCAGGCTGAAATTTAACAAGAAACTAAAGGAAGAAATAAATGATTGCATAAAAGGACAAACCTTTAATACCATGACTTACAGCCGCCATATTTGCTGTTTTAATGAATTGATAGAACCTTTCAGAAAGCGGCGTGCCAACATTATAGATATCGGCATAGGTCATTTCGCATTCTGAGGAGAGCCAAATTATTTTGAGCTCATTGATCTACAATGATTATACAGAACAAAAGTTTTAAAAAATTCAACAATTTTACGTTTAAATTTTCTGAAAAGCTGTTTCATTAGTAATTAATAGATAACTGCAATTTCACAGAAATCGAAAAAAAAAACTTTTTTTTTTTTAAAAAATAGTCTTGACTCTCTTGAGAGCTTAATTTTTTTTTAAAACTTCTTTATTATATTAATGTATAGAAAGCAATGCATCACTCTTAAATGTACACTGATACACTATTAATAATCTCTTTAAATCAATCAATACATGAAAATGTACGAATATAATGGATTGAAGGTCTTATTAACTAAAACAACAGTATAAATATCTCTGGTCCTCCACAATATGCTGCTTTGAAAATAATGGCCAGAACACTCCTCCTGAAGTAATCTTCAAGACAGCATACAAAACTCATAAAAGATTTATTGAAATACAACATTGGGTGAGATTGCATCTCCCAAAGTATTTAAAGCAATAGGTGTTTGTCGTTTTCTCTCCACGTCTCGCTCAACCGCACGTCACGGATTATAAAACCAAAATATGTTGCATATATTATTTGTCTTCAGTTATCACTTCATATATAATGTTTTGTAAATAAGGAAACAAGAGTATTACTATCAGTTTAATTCTTGCTCATTTTACCTCTTTTCACAAAATTGTACCCTCTTCTCAAGTGGAACATACGGGAAGTTTATGGATCATGCGTTATTATTGTGTACAGACTTAGTTATTGTTAGGTCAATGGTAGTGTCAGGGGAAAAACGGAGATCAACTTGCTAGTCTAAGTCTTAGATTCAGCAAATCAACGTTATATAACAAAATAGGCAACAATAAAACATTAGAAACTTTAAAAATGCTGATATAAATGCACTTAAAATAACATATAAATGAAAGGACGGGGTCAACTTATTTTTTTTTAAATATAGTGCTGAAACAAACTCAGCCACTTTAACTTCAAATCCATATAACACCCTGCATTTCATTTATACGCCATAAAATAGTAACTTTGATACCGAACGATAAAACATAGAAAAGCAGCAACATTTGACTAGGAGACATACTACATAAAAAGCAACACATGAAGCTCAGTTCTACCGTGGAGAAATATGGAGGAAAACATAATCAAGTAATTAAAATAAATGTTATACCAAATAAAAATACCTGGATGAATACATAGCACAAATAATATAAAAAGAGAACATCAATTGCACAGTGGCAATACTATTAAATTTGTGAAGTCAAAATAGCATAATAAATGCAGGTACATAACAAAAAGCACAAGCAAATTAAAAACA
This sequence comes from Unio pictorum, assembly GCA_030141615.1. NCBI lineage: Eukaryota > Metazoa > Mollusca > Bivalvia > Unionida > Unionidae > Unio > Unio pictorum. The sequence continues at coordinate 1,825,831 of JARLTB010000264.1, forward strand.
AAGATAATATCACCCACCAGTAATATATATGTATAATGGACAAAAATTTTGTATACCAAATGACCATATTGTTAAGATTTCTAGTATTTTCCAAACTATCTCCACATGTATAAATAATCAATGTATCTATTCTCCACTGAAATTACCCAAAACGATATATAAAATCAGTTACAACTTTTGAATCCTCCCACTTCAAAGTTCATTTTAGTTAGTATCACATCAACCAGTTCTATGTGACGTAAACCTGGCAAAATTGCTTTATGGTTTGTATTAAAGAATTATCGCAAGAGATATAAAGCACATTGACATCATGGATCTCTGAATATATTCAAATATTTACATGATTTGGGTAGGAAATGACTTAGATTCGTAGCTAATAGTTGCAACTGAACAGTCATCAAAAATTGTGTCGCATTTTCGTACTTTCGTTTCTAAAGCATATTTCAGTCTGAGTCTCAGTCTTGTTATTTCCTGGTTGTTTGTCTTTGAAACGTTTGCTGCATATTGTTCTATATCAAACAATTTGAGTTTATTTCTTGCATTTCATTATAAATCCAGGTTCTCATGCATTATCAACTAACCCTTTCAAATATCAAATAAACTCGAATCAGATGGTGTTAAATTGGAAAATTTATTTGTCAACATCCCCAGTCCCGATTCTATTTATCCGATAACTTATTCGATTTCTTTCTTGTTCACTGCGTTTAGTTAATTTAACTTATACCAACAGTATTTTTCATTCAGGTCGGGCGCATTCCGAAATCTGTCTATGCAATATCTGCCGAAACGGTAGGCATATTTTCTTTGCTTGAATATAAATGTGGGTCACATCACCATGAATAGCAATTACTTTTAATGAAGAGTTGGTTGAAATAATATAACTGACATTGTTTACGGTAATAGGCTATTTACAAATCGTTAAATGGAAGTATTAATTCATTCTTTTATGTGTTCTCTATAACAGTAACATGTTTAAATCTTCGCTTGACACGCAATAACTCAAGTTAATTCAAGTTATGCATTTTGAATTATACAGCGATGCTCCTTGTATTTGTTATCAAGTTTAGGATTTTGGTATATAAAACTCTACCTGAGGTCACATATATTTAATACAAAACGTGAAACACAATCAGAGGTTACATATATTCATGAACAAATGCTAACTAGTTCAATTAGATTACAAGTAACTGTTTTTGTTTTTCTTCTTCTTGGTTTGTGTTAGTGTTAGGATTGAATTTTTAGTAAAATTAATAAGATTGATATTTTCTTTGAATTGTATTAAAGTAGTGTTTTATTTATTTATATTTAAGTAGTTTCTAAAATATATTAAAGGTAATTTCACTTGTTTTTGAAGCACAACTATATAGAATCGAAAGGGTTGCTGAGTAAGTGGAAAAAAAGGCAATGTATATAGACATACTGCATAAGACTGATAAAAATAACTAAAAGCTTGCCAATGTACAGTGTTGTGTGGAAGCATATAACGAAAAACATAAAACATGCCATTTTACAGACCTCAGCTACAGTTTCTAGGTTCCATTAGTAAAAATATGTTTCGTAACCTAGTTATTGGCGTAAGTACAATTCGGTTAATAAAAAGTGGAGTAACTCTTCTCAAAAGATCTTCTAAATGATAGAAGACAAAATGGCTTCCAACTAACGGATATCCATGTTTGGTGTAACGTCGTCAAGCGGATATAAATAAACCACAAAAATAAGTCTTATGACATAAAACCAATTAGTTACTACCTGTTGAAACTGGTTCTTACCGGTTGAAGAACAGCATCTTTTTCTGACTGGTACATGGAGGGTATGACCTTGTCTAACCCTGAATCTGGCCGAATGTGTATAAATACAGATGCGCGATCAGGTCAGATTAGTTCTCCATATCAGCAGAAAATAGATGTTTGAACTCTTCATTCCAGGTAAGCAACTGTATATGTCGTAACTTCTTTTAGGAATAGGTATTTTTAATGTTTGAGATTTTAATTGTAAAATTGTTTTGTGTGCAACATTGCTATTAAATTCTTTTATTTGCAATATATCGTAATGGAATGTTTAAATGTTCTAAAGAATTATTTTTTAGTTATATTTATGTAATTTTTATTATAAGGGTTGAATTCGCTACCAACTTCATGTTTTGATTTAATGATTGAAATAAAGTATTCCTTAAGTAAGAAAGAGTAATATCTAGCAATATATTCTAAATCAATATTCTATTTTAAAATGAGTAAAATTCATTAATTTTTATTACATTTAATACCTTTACTATCTTGAAATTGATTGAGAATTAACTATTGTATAATATTCTAAGGTGCAGAAGTTATATGAATAAAATGAAGTTGGAAAGCTTAATGATGAAAATGTAATATGTATTTCATGAATTTTTATAAAGTTTTTAGATGTGTTTCTAGAATGTAGTAATATATATGTGTGTTGATTATTTAAATAAAGTTCTCCATATCAGGCAGAAAATAGATGTTTGAACTCTTCATTCCAGATGTAGCTGTCTTATCATCGCGGCGACACTCTTTCAAGAGAGTCCGACTTCTTTCTTTTCTCTCTCTCTCTCTCTCTCGCCATGGATATTGACGCTCTCTAACTTACGAGTAATTCCTTCTCATAGCAAGAAATGAGAAGAAGGTTATGAAAAGCTAATCACAACATACATAACAAGAAAACTTTCATAACATTAGTATACACAAAATCTAGCCCACGTTATTTAAAATTACAATATTCAATATTTTACCTTATTTAAATTTAGCGCCGTATCAAGGTTGGCGATAATGAGTTCTTAAGCAGTTGCATCCAACAAGAGACTGCTGTTAATAAAACTTAAACCCAGACATGCACCATGCAATCAGTTCAGATACAAAAACTGATGGCAGAACTTTATACCCGGTATCAAGATACTCAGAAATAAGTTAGAATTACGTGATACATATACTCATCTTTATTTGCGCCTTTTAAATTTAAAATTCCCATAATAAACTTGGTCAAAGTGGAAATATATACACAGGTACCCCGATGGAGCACGTTGCACAAAACGTTGCTGGAAAACAAATACAATACGTCCTAGCAAGTTTTAATAGCCACTTTTTTTATTTCTTGTGATATACGCACCAAAATCTTAAATGGCCTTCAACAGCATTAATGATAACACGGTTCTAAGTATAGTTGGAATTTATAAAAGCCCCCTGATCGAATGCATTTTAATAGTAGGCATCGGAGTTTCTAGGATTTAGGTTGTCTAAGACTTGTATATTTGGGTGTCCCAAGCGTACAATTGGTGATACACTGAGTGATGGTCTATGATACTTGAGAGCGGCTCAGTGTATAGAACGAAGAGACAGATCCAAGAATAGACCCCGTTGGAACAAAAACATATATCGACTGGGTTGGAGTATATTCCATTTGCAGATACAATTTGTGTCTTTTGGACTAAAAATGACTTGAAACACTGTAAGACTGTATTGTGAATGCCAAATACATGCTGTAGGACGGTGAAGTAATATATCATGGTCTATTGTGTCAAATGCTGCAGACAAACCAAGGAGGGTGAAGACTGTAATCTTTCCGCTATCCAAAGCTGAGAGAATGTCTTTAAATACTTTCAGAAGAGTAGTTTCAGTACTGTGGCAAGGCAAAGGCGATATGCAGACTGTACATTGCTAAAGAATAGACTGTTTGAATTCAAATTAGATACAAGTTGGGTTAGAACAACACTTTCTAAGATATTTTTCAAAATATAAACAATAGATTAGAAACTTGGCGGTAGTTCTTTAAATCGTTATAGTCGAGTGTCGGTTTCTTTAGCAGAGCCTTTACGATAGTAGTTTTGATAAATGATGGGAATTGCCTGATGAGAGAGAGAGAGAGAGAGAGAGAGAGAGAGAGAGAGAGAGAGAGAGAGAGAGAGAGATATTAATGACATCAGTTAGTGAAGGCAATATTGGGTCTAAACACTAAAGCAGCAGTAATGTTGGAATTGGATAAAATTCACATGACTTTGGTGTACTCTTCATCACGATTTTCCATACTGCATCCATAGAGACAGGTTAAAATGCTCTAAATGGTCAAGCATATCTCTGATGGTTTGTACTTTGTCACGGAAGAAATTTGCAAGTAGGCCCGGAAGGTCTACTGGAGAGAAGGTAGTTGAAAGTGGTGTACATTTGTTCCTTGACATTATGTTGTTAGTTATCTCGAAGAGCTCTTTGTAGCTGAAACTCTCCGCGATCTTAGAACTGTAGTGGGATAATTTAGCTAAATGGACTGTTTGTGACGTTCTTCGTAGCAGCTTCATATATGTGTTTATGAATAGTGAGACTGGCAGAGTAGAGTGGTTGTCTCCAATTTAAGAGCTTCCAGACAAATGATTACCTCATCTGCCAGGCAAATGTCATCATCTAACAAAATGTTCAAATCTTTCTCTTTTATTTTTAGCAAGATCAAAAGTTACTGCACACTGCACTTCAACAAACCTTGAAATCATGTCATAAATACTGTTTCATCTAGTGGGCACATCAGCTATAAGCTTATGATCTGGTAGACCCAGAAATTCAGCCTGGCTTCTCTGTGTAGCTGTTACAGTTGTACTTCGGTGGAAGAACTATTATATGAATCCTGCTGAGGAGAATTTCAATGCGTCTGATCTTGATACAATTATTTGTAGTTACATTAATTGTATGTGCATAACAATTGATGTGAAAGTTGCATACTAAAAGAGTCTCAGCCTTGTCCATGTTTATTTAATGCATTATCTGATACGATAGGTGGTATGGGGATATACTGTATTTCACATTATTTGAGGGCATCGTGAAACAACATCTATATTCTCACCTGTGTGACCTTCATACAATGGCCGTGTTTGAAGAACATAATTTATCAGCTTCCAATTTTTATCAATGTTTCTGCCATATATGATTCACTTGACCTCGACGTCTAACTATCTGTTGTCAATGCAACCTTCTCCGCATTCCGTAGGTCGTCGGTTACCTGTGCCTTGCTTGAGCATATTTTTGAGGAACGATTACCTCTGGAAACTGCTTTCTACCTGGAACATTATATTGGGGTCAAGTGTATGTAAAAGGTCTCTAAACTCTGGTGAATCTACTATTCGGTATGGATGCATGTCCTTTATTATAAATCTGTATGGAAAAGATCATTAAAAGCTGGCAAATCCACTATTCGATATGGACATATGTCCTTTATTATAAATCTGAGCACCATGTCAGTTATATATAAAGCAAGAGAAGAATGAGAAGGATATTTGGCACCAATGAACCCTGGTAAGTTCTTTTGTATTGACTGCGACGTTTTAGCTTTAGAAAGATCGGAAGTATCTTCTCATGATGAACTCGCATTTGCAGGGATCGATGATTTTTGTCTGTCATCTTGTAAATACGTTTCCTGGATGGTGTTTGTTCATGTGGTACGCTAGATTAGTGGTTCCCCAGAAAATGTTTAACATGAGCGTCACATATTTGGCACACAGCAATTGCCTCATCAATTTCCACATTCCTTTCACTTTATATTAATGCAAAACGAGTCCATATGGCAGACCGCGCTTTTGCACCAGGTCCTACTGGGCCATGCTTGTAGCTCAAGGTCAATGTGCGTTAGTCATCGATGCCAGCATGATGCTTATTTGTTGACAAAGAGAAGTTAAAGCTTCAAAAAGATGAAGCTGTTAGTACCATTTTTTAAGTTTTTTTTGTTATGACTTGGCCGAGGATAGAACACACGACCTTCCGCTTCCGCGGCGGTCGCTCTAACCACTAGGCTACTGGAGCGGTATTGCAAACTTGAAAGTTACAGTTAGATACGATATATCATTATTAGGCAGCTGATACAGTGTGAAGTGTATGTTTACTAGGAGAATTAGTGGTTCTACAGTTTGGACTGCTTAATCAGAATTTATCATTCACTCATTAATTTATTCTAAATTTTTAATTCCTTATTTTTTTAGTTAAGGTCAATAATTGAAAGGAATTGTTTACTAACAACTGTGTTTTATGTATGTAGATCCATTTTTAAAATTGAATTTGAATTTTCATTATTTAACCTTGGTGATTTAGCTTTAAATAATCTACAATCATAAATCGTTGGTAATCTCTTTCAAGATGCATATTGTTTTGAAAACTTAGAGAATGGATAAAAAAATTCTCTCTTGGACAGATGCACATAAAATATATGTTAAGGAATTTAATCGCTAAACAATACAAAATAACTTTGTAATTTAATGCAGCATTACCTTTGTCTATTTTTCAAAGAGATTTCTGTAAAACATTAATTATTTTCAATATAGCAAAACTCTATTGCTTAATTTATTTTCCACCAAAAATTGGCAGAAATTATATATTGATACAATACTTTATCGGGAGGGTTTAATTCTGAATGATCATCACAAAGGTCTATCGACATAGTTACGAACATTGTGTAACATTGAATCATTTTCTTATTTCCTTGCGTCCAGTACAGTTCGTTTCAGAATCTTTTAAATGATCTGTATGGAGATGATAACGAAAGGAGGCTAAACGTGTTATATGACTGCTATTCATTTGTAATAAGAGTTTCTTTTTCCATAAAGAAAGTTCTTTTCTGTATTACATACATTTTATGTTATTGTTAAGCCATCCCATATATCATACATTTTGTCTTAAGTCCATTCTTATACGTTAATGATATCTTCCTTTAAAGTCTGATTGACTGTAATTATATTATTCTAATTATTGTGTAAAAGATGGGGTGTACGTCATCTCTAGGGCACTCGCACCTACTATCACCATCAAAAGGGAAGGTGTCTAGTTTCTTTCAAATCTCGTCTTTCTTAAAATAAAGATATGTTTAATTTTCTATGATAATTTCACTTATTGTTTGTGTGTGTATTATAATAAAAATATATAATGGCCAAATAATTTTCAGTACAAATCAATTATCAGTTAAAGGTGAATTTAAATGAACCAGTTGCTCAATATTTTATTAACATACAATTATTGGTACTACTTGTACGTTTCGCTTGTAAAAAAAATGATGAAATTTGTAGGCTGATTGATAAACGAATTAACGACTCTCATCTATATGAATGATATTTGTAATTTCACCAGTTTTACATTCCATAATAAATAAACACTAAAGACAAATTAAACACGTAAACCATATTTAGCAGGATAAAGAAAATGCTTACGACTAAAAGATAATATAAAGCTATCAGCTGAAAGAATCAGAAATGATTTTAAATGACTGTATAACTGAAATGATCTCATTTATTACTGTTTTTACAGGTTTGTGTTTGCATACGGATCTCCTATTACACATGTTCTAAATTACATTGAAGTATTATCTGAAACCAAACGTTTAAAAAAAAATTAACATTGTATTCCAATACTATGCAAGGTAGATGAAATATCGAAATAATGTTGAATTGCTTGTATTTTTTAGCACACCCATCATACGAATATAGTTTCAGGTTGTCCAAATTATAATGATCCAAGTTTATTTATTGTGATACTTTTTAGATGATATAAAATCAAGCATCTTTGAAGTGTTTTATTACTTGATCATTTTTTGAATGCTCACAAGCCAAAAACTTAACATTAGCATTCTTACTAATCCAGAATTTGTTTCCTTCTTCCAATTTCAGAATCGTTGCTACTAAGCGTCCTCTCAGTATACAGATTATGGCGGCTTCCTACACCATGGGTGATGGCGCTGATAATCAACTGCATAAGATAACTCACTTCAAATATGTACACTGTAACTGTAATTTTATGAAATAGATTAAAATTCGAATTTTCTTCCCGAGTCCGCGGGACAACATACTGTCCTTTTCTTTAGGTTTACCTTATTTTCGAGAAATGTGGAAACAGAAAATACCTGCAAAAAATATGAATAGGAATTGACCGCTTTCTTTTGATAAATCTGCTTAACTCTTCATTTGAAGCAAAAAAAAGCGGGGTTTTATGATTCTCTAATAGAATTATCACATGAATGTTATAGTGAAGTCAAACACCAAAGTATTTTGCTAAATAGCTCCTGTAAGGAAACAGAAAATTTAGAAAACTGTTTCATATCACACATTTGATTTTTACTTCTATACGCTAAAATCAATGCATTCAATTTTTCTATATTTTATTTCCGACAGTAATTTTTACTATTACGTACAGTCAACATAAATTTGAAGAGGTTTAAATTTCTTTTTTGTTAAATGGGCTACACCATATACTTTAGCACCTTGTAATACTTCAACTTTTATAATAATGACCCTGAAAATTTAGTTTAAAAAGATGTTACATAAAATAAATGGCATAAACAGGTTGCAAATAAACGCGAACGAATATTTTGTATTGGATAATTACTGTTTGCACTATTTTGAGTGGGGTGTTTCAGGCTAAAGATAGGAAGGTATATGTTAAGCACGTCTTCAAAATTTGTAGGAGGGACGCAAATAATATTTGAAACTAGCCGATTAAAGGAAGGTAACATATATGTCCAAGTTGATGAACCGTTCGTTTAAGTGCCCCAACTAGTATTTATTAATATTAAACAATAAAACAAGACCAGTTTTCGTGTTTAATGAACTGAAAAGGATGATTTAAGTCTAATTGTACCTAATCATGTCTGGTGGAAGAAATCAACATGTAGTGTGTGTATACAAAGTAATGGCAAGAAAGATTGTCTTGCATTTAATATTGTGAAATCTAGCAGGAATTTTGGTTTAGACTTCAGACCATTGTGCCTATACCGGTTAAAAGTGTATTGTGTCACCAAAAAGTGTATTGTTGAATACAAACAGAAGTTTTGGAATAATTTTTATAATTTGTGTCCATTTGTTGTCATAAGCATGTATTTTGTATTTATTGGAATGATATATGAATGGATTAGAATAAGCAAGCTACTCTGGAACAGCAACATTTGTGTAAGACAGCTCTTATATGATGCTTACTACTTCATAACTGACTGAAGAATTATTTTATGTCAAACATATCATATTACCGCACAAAAGCTCGCGAAAAACAAATCTATTTCATTGCAATACTGTTGTTCCATATTTACTTTGGATGAAGGCTCATGGCTATCGGTCAAACACTAATTTTATTTATTTATTTTTTTATTTTTATTAGCTCGAAAAACAATGAAATTATATTTGACATAACGTTAAAAATAAATTTAAACCAAGAACTAAAGAGAGCTCAAAATTCAATCTATTTTATGTGCAGCCCTGCTTTCGCTCTCTTTGCTTTGGGTATTTTATAGAATGATAAGGCTCTCTCAAGTTCAGTAGCATATCAAAAGGCTTTGTGGACTAAAATGCTTGATTACAGAAAACTTGTTTGCGATTTGTATAATTTGGGTTTAAAATAGAAAACATTTTATATACAATGATGGACTGTTTGTAGTCTTCCCCCTGTCGTTTGTTAATACTAGAATATCTTGTATTTTATAATGAAGAATCGAAGACAGAATCACTATTTACAATATATATATATATATATATATATATATATATATATATATATATATATATATATATATATATATATATATATATATATATATATAATGTGAAAAACAAGTCTACGTTGACAGGACAGTAGATATTATATCTGTGTGCAAAAGAATAGATGCCGTTATGGAATTTTGCTAATATATTGACTAAACATAAGAAATGTGTTATTGAAATTTTAAGGTGTGTGTTTAGACTATTAAAATTGTAACATAATGTGTATAAGCTACGTTGTTTGAAGTATTTTATGTTGAAATACTCGAAAGTGTGTATGAAAGGGTTGCCTTTGTTTTAAGAGAACAACATTACATGTTTGCCATTAGTAAAATTTGCAAACGTACCGACTTGAGTTCGTATTTTCGTGACGCCTTCGTTGCAGACAAGAGCAACTTTGTAATTGACACCTATTTCCGATACATTGGTGAAGATGCACTTTTTTCTATGAAATATTTCTGGTGTCGTAAAGTATTTGAAAAGGGCGAGTCATTATAAACGTTTTGAGTTTACTAGATGACCTGCAGTGAGAGAGTAGAAAGAGATATAAATACTTAAATTTATTCAAAGCGATACATTTTGGTCAGACTTCACAAGTATATAGATTCGAACAACAAGACTATGCTACTTTCCTGTATGAATAAGTATTTTTTTAATTGATGAAGTGTAACCATGGTAAACAGTAATAGATCATGACAATTGATTTTTCATTGGCAGCAGTGAATATGAACAGAATTTAAGGTATAAAATACATTTCTCTGACCTCATGAATGTGTGATTGTTTGGGTGGGATGGAGTGTACAAGAGGTAGAGTTTGGACTGTGCAGTGATTAACGAAAGCAATTGCAGTTTTAATTTAATTTAGATTACAAAAGTGTCAGATACTTTAGATATCGTTTTTATATCGAAGGGACGTATAGGTCAATTTAAATAAATTTCGTATATTTGATAGTGCTGCTTTAAGACGTTATACTAGGGAAAGTTGTTAATTTCCGGCCAACAGAAAACTTTATTAAATTCTTTAGTTTTGTAACGTTGATAGAATGCTTCATACCTTTCAAAAATAGATCCATGATTTTACTTCATAATTAGTCGCACACACACACACACACACACACACACACACACACACACACACACACACATCATCATCAGCAGCATCATGATATATGGAATTTGCAAAGAATATGTGCCTATAACAAAAAAGTATTCTTTATTATAAAAATTATAAAATAGGTTTTTTTTGCTCTAAATTTCATTTACATGTTTTCTGAAAAGGTTTCATTGCTATTTCGTTCATACCTTTGGATTAAAGCCATTCTACTTAAAACATAATCCCAAACTACCCATACTTCGGTCATTCCATCCTTCACATAACTCTAGATTTATTTCAAATCTGACAATTGACATTTGTTTAGAATCGATTTCTTTTTTTAAAACAAATTTGTAAAGTCACTTTGTTTTAAAAATGCAATATTTAATGCATATAAGTATCCCTGCTCTATCAACATCACATAATACGTGTATAAACGTAATCAGAAGACAAAACAATAATTATTATCTATTATACATGGTCATAACCTTCGTGATGAGTATGTTGCAATATTTAGACGTATTTCTATCAATTGAAACAATATAGAAACCCAATAAAATTGAAAACACTTGGCATTCATGATTCCGTGTGTATTTATATTTCAGGATGAATAATCAGAAATGAACATTCATAAAATACGTTAAGGTTTCATTGGCCGAATATGAATGCACGCTATGCTAGAAAGAAGTTCCATGCAATTTCGTGCCTCACATTTGTTTTCGTGGGCTTTGGAAAGGTGTTGAGATGCAATAAACAAAAATATAACATTGAAAGGATCAGGTAACTTATTAATTTGTTTAAACTTTGAACGATCTTAAACAAATATTGCAAGATTAAAACAAATCTGCAACTATTTCGGTAAAATGTACTCTGAAACTATGACAACATATACATTTGTATATCACTGGTGTCTGCATTACAAAACATAAAAATAAAAGCTACTTTAATTTAGGTCGCAGCGATTTGTCGTGAGTAAATAAGAGAAGTTATAAAAGTTGGTTATAATATCTTCTTTGACAGGTCATTTATCATTATTTGCACGTTAAATCAACATTGTCGTTTTTCAGCTATCTCCCAATACTATAATATCTTACATGTTAGAATCAATTATTGGGAACAGAGGATGCTGGGAAAATACTACGAAGCTTTTAACTCTGACTTTAAGAGTGATATCAGAAGAATCGATGTTGCTCTTTTGTGCATACATAGTATAGGAACAAACGATTGGTTATATGTGCGATCTGATACATGCAAAGTTGAGATTTCAAACTCTGTGTTGATATGATTTAACTGGTAAATATTTGTATGACCTACCTTGGTTGGAAGTGTACGTTTTGGACAGATAAAAAACTCTGATGATGTTATTGACTTTCTTCATGTATTCCCATAACACAATTTCAACAGAATAATCATTAAAATTATCAAACAAAATTATTGTAATTTATAATTTTATGTTTCTATCTTTTACAGACTAGGGCAAGTCAGTACCTTATGTTAATCTTGTAACAAAACGGTAAGTTCATTATGTACTACGGTGCCATGTCGCGAAAAGAATAAACTGCATCAGTTAAGGTCTTGCAACTGTTCTTATTACATATGGTGATCTGTTGATTGACTTTTTGAGAGAGAGAGAGAGAGAGAGAGAGAGAGAGAGAGAGAGAGAGAGAGAGAGAGAGAGAGAGAGTTATTTCATGAAGTAGAATAATAATTAGGTACTGTTATGTTTATATCGATCATTACATATAAGTGGAAAACATTCGTATTTGAAAATAGGTGTTTAGATATTGATCCTACATAACTGTTTTATTTTAACTTAATATTGGTGAAAGCTTTTAATTTCCTTTCACCAGTGTATTTTTTTAAAAGCATCGCTATGTAAAGGATGTAACCACATAATTGAAAGGACCAATGTTCTATAAGTAGGTACTGGTAATGGAAATATCTGTTTATATACTTAAGCGACCAACCACTTTGAGTGAATGTTATTAGCTACGGACGTGAAAGACTTGTATTTAGCTCGAAAATATGTTCACTTTGTATAAGCTCGAAAATATGTTTACTTTGTATAAGCTCGAAAATATGTTCACTTTGTATAAAGACCTATGCATTTTACTAAATGTCTTCTATGCTACCTGTGATAAGCATATTGCACAGTAGTCATAAAATAAATGATAATATTTCATGATAACTGATATATTTAATCATTAAGGTGAAAACAAACATTTAGCATTGTTTTTCATATTCATATCCACAAAAGCCATGTATATATCGTTCGTATATTACACGGTCTTACGCTTCTTATACGTTAATTATAAGAAGATAGAAATCAAGATTAAAGCATAATAAAATGTAACATATATCACAAATATTAAATGCTATTTAAAAATATATATAATACTCAGGTGATAACGTTTTTCTTTTCGCTGATATTTACAAAAAATATAATTACTAAAGTTTTAGGTTGGCTTTGGTGGAAGGGTATACAAGTGTCAGGGTTATTTAAGACAACTGGAGGGAAAACAAATGCTTAGTTGTACATGTTTGACAAGACAGAGTGGAGAAGATATTTGTACCAAACGCATAATTTTACAAAATGGATGTTGAGAGACAAAATGATGAATACTGAATGACGTTCTTGTTTGTAGTTTTTCGTCAAAAGTGGTCTTAGAAGCAAAGTTAATGGACGAACTGACAAACGATAGGTGACATATAATAGTGTTCCCTTAAAAAGTACATGTGATTCAAATGCTGCCCTACTTGACCTTTGTATTACAATGTATAGAGGAATGAAATTGGGTAATCATTTAATAATTTATTTACGAGAGCTCGCAAAAGCTGGAAATTATTCAACGAGTTTCATAAATTTAAAATTATATATCGGGTAGGAGGTGCGTGTTTGTATTGACAATAAAGTCTGCTGTTTTTGGTAAAAACCGGGATTTTAAGCTTCTTATAATGTATCGATTGCGGATACCAAGGAAAGAGAGGTGACAATTTATTGTTACGTGCTTAGGCTCGAATAAGCAGCAACACAGAAAGAGTGAAAACTAACAAGCTTGTATAACTTTAACAATGATTTTATTAAGTACAATTATTTAAATGAAATAAATAAACTTACGGTTTTAGAGAATCAAATCCAACAAATATAGAATTCACAAAATAATCCACTAATGGAATTGCAAGTCCTGATAAATAAATGTTCTAATAGTTCCAGGTTCGAATCTTGACGATGTAATCCAAAATGGCTGACAATGTCACGTGATGCAGTTCTTGATTTAATATCATCCAGATGAAATTATGAAACGTATGTCCTGTTTCCAAATAAATAGAATAATTCTTCTTTTCCAACGAATTGACACAAAGTCCAGAACAAAATTAACACTCAAACATGAAATACACAACTAATAACTTACAGCCCAAAGATTCTACTAATGTTAGCTTCCAAAATACAGCTATATATATATATAACTGTTCTTCTGAAGTAAACAAGTGATCACGCGCTTTTCTAAAAATTGATAGAAGGTCAGAGGAAGAGTCTACCTTCACCTAGTCACGTAATAATAGAATGATCCAGAAGAAAATAAGCCACTAATTACTAAAAATAAAAAGTTGTCCTTGAAATTAACCAATAGTGTTAGAGACTTGTTGACAATGTCCAAAGCATGGTTAGGAATTGGGTCAACAATCCAAAGTCAAAAACTTGTTTACAATTAAAGGATGGTCAGCCTAAACTTTCTAGAATAATTTCCCAATTAATGGATATTAAACCCTAAATGATAAATTTTGATTTAACAATTAAAAAAAAATAAATTAAATCCAATAGCCGTAACATTATAATGTCATAAACTTTGAGCTAATTAACTTTGTGAGCTTAATTTGAAACTACTACCTGGCTAACATTTCCGCAATATGTTGCATCAATAAATAAAGTTTTATCATGAATATGTTATGAACCTTTCAATATCAAACACTTTTGTCAGAACGACAGCTGGCGTGATCGGCATTGTAGGATTCGATGAAATTTAAAAAAGTAAATCCAAGATTTAATATTTTATTATATCTTAAACACGCTATGATAATTGCGGTATCTCATATAAAAATCAATGTTAAAGTACGTGGACAGTTTTGGCAAAGACAACATAAAGATGTGATCCAGTACAAGTTGGATTTAATGTCGCGCGCTCTGTTTTGACAATGAAAACCGCGCGCGTTTAAAAAATGCGTACAAGCCTGTAACTTTATTATGAATCTCCCAACCTGAAACTTTCAACGAAAGAAAGTAAATATGCACCTTTTTCAAGCATGGATACTACGACACATTGGCAAATGTTTAGTATTTCCTGGTGGCTTAAGTGGTTAGAGCGTCCGCACCGAATATGGGAGATCGCAGGTTCGAATCCAGGGCGAGCCATACTAAAGACAATAATGATACTAGCTACTGCCCACCAGGCGCCCAGTATTAAGATGTTATTGTTAGGACACGTCGGTCTGGAGTTCGAATAACGGGAAAGGATGATACATGATGCTAAATGTATGATTAAATTTTTTAAACCTACGTTAAAAATCTAAATCACACTTACACAGTACTGCCTTCAAGTGGTCATTTATTGAAAGTTGTTACTTATTCCAGTTTTGTCAAGTCTTAAATAAAATGCCTTTAGATTGAGAGAATGGCTTCCCATAAAATAGATTAAGAAACTTGAAACATTGCATAATAGAAAGAAAATTACAGTAAGTCTGAAATATTTCCTGTATCTGTAACACAATATACTTTAATGTTGATGACGACTTTCCGTTACTATGCTCTTTTTGCTACCAAGTTAAATTTGCATTTACTTATAATACAAATATTGTCTGCCAACGGTTCCGTTCCTCCACCATTGTCGGGGTGGAGTGAGTTGACTTTGGTCAAATGGAATAGTTTCTGTTCCAAAATTCTCATAGCATAGGTGGTCTTTCCCGCTGAGTGGAGAATTTGCTTTAGTGATCGCAGTTCATTCGGTACAGATCGTGGATATATTTCGGGTCATCATCCACAACAATTTTGGGAATTCGGATAAATTGTGTGCGCTACTGGAGAATATATTACTATGGATGTATTTGACGCACAAAAATTTATAAGGTCGGAGAAAACCATACTTTGAAAAACCTTGCATAATTCAAGGCAGTGGCGTCGCTAGGGGGATCGGACCGCACCGGGTGACACCATCTCAGAGGGGTGACACCAAAATGAAAAAGAGCAAATTTTACGGAGCACACACTGCTCGGTCTAGTCGGATTTCATAAGTGGATAACCGATCACAGTTAAATACATGACTAGCAGGCACAGGGTGCCACCATGCAGTCTGCAGAGCGTCTGGTGCTTATTTGAATGAGATTCAGAGCTGGTCTGAGCAAAATTTGGAGTTATTTGCGAACGCGTAAATTAATGAGGTAGAATAGATTTTGAGTCACTAACCTATTTTAAAGTAAATTAGAACAGGACAGAAATTGTATAACAGATAAACAGCGAGGAAAGGCTTACACTCAAAAAAGTGAGTGTTACAAGTAATTTACTGCTATAATAATGACGACATACACGCACACATTTGTTGATCTGCTGTGAAACCCTCCAATCGGTACACAGCTACTGTGTCTGCTGCTGTTGCTGCCCTACAAAAATCCATCTGAAGGTTGGGCGGATTGGGCTTCCCACTAATATATATTTGTTACTAGTACTACTAATTATTTACCAATATTGTTGTGTTTTATTATAATTATATGGAAGGTACTGCTTGCACCCGCCTGTATTTTCTAGCGCGGCAGAGGAAAATAAACAGCCATCAATTAAATTGTGTTGTCAGCATTTAAATAATTATATTTCAGCAATTTAAAAAATATATTATATTTTTATTGTTCAAGATTATTCTATCATGCCACATGGTGTGCACAAATCTAAACGATCTAGTGGCTGCCAGCAGCGAAAAGCAAAAACGAAAAGATGTGACTCACTAAAATCACTACCAGGATCCATACTTAGATATGTCAAGAAACCAAATGATGGCCAGGGTTCATCAAAAGACGTTCCTCAGCCTACAATTGATACTGAATCCTCCGATGCTAGCAGCATGCATTCTATAGAAGAGCAAATCTTGCAGAAAATGGAAGAGATTGACGTGGAAATACAAGTAATAGACGTGGATGATTTGGAAAGGGAAGTGGATGTTGATAATGATGATTCAAACCAAGATACTGTAAATGTGATGATGAGTCAAGTTAATGAGAAAAATTGGAATATATTATCAGATGCTTCTTTCTGGAATGTACCAGTTCCAGATCATTTCGAGCTGAAATTATCATAAGAGGGAGTCCTTCGTTTCAGAACAAGGACGGGCCATTCAGTGTTGTGACAAGACAAGATGCCGAAGCTAAAGGAGATGTGTGTCAGCTAACAAAACAATGATTCTACAAGATGATGCCAAATGAGAAACAACATCCAAATGTATTACTGTGTTTGATAAGTGGTGGAAACTGAGCCCAAAATTACATAATAATGAGACATCGGAAGAGCACGTATGTTGCCTTGAAAAATAGAAAACATTGGCAGCAGGACTTAGGCTACACAAAACAATTGATGCCGAAAGTATTGCTGTGATGGACAGGGAGAAGAAAAAGTGGAGGGATATCTTGCACAGGTTGCTGGATATCACATTGTTTCTTGCTAAGCAAAATCTGGCATTTCGTGGCCACAACGAAGATGAATCTTCATTGAATAGAGGCAACTTTTTTGAGATGGTTGAGATGCTTTCTAAATACCCAACGGTTAAAGAGCACCAAATGAGACTAAAGAGGAGTACATGTACAGTAAAAGCATCCGTATCTTACCTTTCACCAGAAACTCAAAATGAATTTATAAATGTCCTGGCAAATCATGTGAAGGGGATTCTTGTCATGGATATAAAGGCTGCGAGGTATTTTGGAATTATGTTCGACAGCACACCTGACATATCACACCAGATGTCTGAAGTGATCAGATATGTGAAAATCCACAATGGGAAAGTTGAAGTGAGAGAAGTGTTTCTTGGATTTTTCCATTTAAGGGGGCAAAAAGCTGATGACCTCAGTTCTGACATTCTTATAAATCTAAAAAGTGTCGGACTTGACATAATGATGTGCAGAGCTCAAGGTTACGATAATGTTGCCACAATGTCTGGAATCCATGGAGGTGTTCACCTATTCTGAAAAGAAAGAATAAGAAAGCTATTTTTAACGGATGTGTGGGCCATTCACCTAACTTGTGTGGTCAACACTCTTATGCCGAAAATGTTTCATGTATAAAATTTTTTGGTACTCTTGAGAGAATATTTTCCTTCTGTGCTGCTTCCCTCATCGATGGGATGTTTTAATTGAACACAATGTAATGTTGGTGAAAAGGCTATCAACAACACGTTGGAGTGCTCATCATGCTGCTGTTAAACCAGTGAAAAATAAGTTTGATGAATGTATGGCGGCGATTGAAGCTCTATGTGATCCTCGTGAAAATTTGGACACAAGATGTACAGCACAAGGTCTTTTACATGCTGTCTGTGATTTCACGTTTATCTGCTACATTTACCTTTGGGCTGATCTACTTGAGGAAGTTAATCTTACACAGCAGTACCTGCAGACTAAAGACTAAACTCTTGACAAAGTGGTGACCAAGTTAGAGGCCTTAAGATTGTTTCTGCACGAGAAGCGCAGTCACTTAGTGTATTATACAATTGAACAGGCACTTTTAAAATCAGACCAATATGGAATTTCGGTAGAGAAAATATTAAGGTTCAAGAAGAGAATGGCAGGGGAACAATTAAGAGATGCTGGACTCTCTATGCGAGAAGAAAACAGTAGGGATATGGACTGTATTGATCGTTTTTATTCTGAACTCCAGATCAGATCAACAGCGATCAAGGAAGTAGCAGATATGTTTGGAGCTGTTCAACCCAAGAGTCTACTATCAGAAAGTGAAGACGAGTTATTGGTATCCGTTCCCAAATTAACCTCTTTCTATGATGAGTTATCCGAAGATGAGCTTTTAAAAGAAATACCAAGGCTTAGAAAGCACCTAATGGCAGCTGCTATTGATCTCCACAAAGCCATGGACTGGTCAGTATTTGATGTTTTGAAATTCATAACTGAATGGGTATTCTTAGAATCTCTTCCAATACTCTCGCTAAGTCTTCAATTATTTCTCACGATCTGTGTGTCTGTGTCTTCATGTGAGCGGGGCTTTTCAAAACTAAAGCTTTTAAAGAACTATTTACAATCCACCATGGAATAGTCAAGGCTTTCTGATCTGCCTCAATTATCAATTGAAAGTGATACGGTGAAGGATATTGATTTTGATGAAGCGATTGACAGGTTTGCAGCTTTGAAGACCAGGAAAGGAAAATTTTAAATAAAGTAAGTTTAATGTAAACATAACTATAACTTAACGTTGTTACAGTTTTTAAATACTTTTACCTTCTGACCTTCAATTAATTTATTTTTGTTCTTGTTCTTGTCATTTTTATACTGTGGACTTATTTTAAGAAGAAGAAATCCATGGTGGAAGTCTGGAGGGGTGACACCATGAGTTTACCGCACTGGGTGAAATCAACCCTAGCGACGCCGCCGATTCAAGGTTCACAATCAACCGTTTATCTATTTACCTTTTGTGACGAATAGTTTCGGTGAAATAGGTGCACTGTATATACCTTGCTGTATTTGTACACTCAATCATGTAAGTGATAGCCCTAGAAAGAAAGGTAAGTTTTGTTTGTTTTGTTTTTTATGGTTTAACGCCATTTTTCAGCACAATATAGGCTATACATGGCGGCCAGTATTAATGGTGGAGGAAGAACCCGGACAACCATCGGAAAGAACCACCGACCCACGAGAAGCTACTGGCAAGTTTTCTCACATACCTACATTTGCCGAATCTTAGACTCGAACACACGCAGACAGAGGTGAGATGGCAGTGGTCCGTAACTCGGCCACTCGGGGCCCCTAAGAAAGGTAAGTCAAACGATGTTATATGCAGGTAACCATTTAGTGTAATTTGAATCTTACACTTAAACACATAATTTTAAGTTCAATAAAATACATATTTAACCAGTTACTGCGGTACACTATATCTTTGTCTTCGGTTACAGATGTACACATTTATAGTATTAAATGTGGTATTACAAGATGTGACATGTTAAACCAGTTCATGAATATTTCATCAAATATTATAAATGAGAGAGAGAGAGAGAGAGAGAGAGAGAGAGAATGAGATAATGTGTGTGTGTGTGTGTGTGTGTGTGTGTGTGTGTGTGTGTGTTTTCAAGTAACATAAAGCTCCACTCATCCCGACAGAATCAACGTCCTTATCTATATTTTAATGAAAAATACGGTCGTTAGACAGATTTGCGGTACCTAAGCGACTCAATATTCTTAGAAGAAACTAAGTGATTCTGTCAGATAACACATGCCATAAATTGATGTATACGTCATTGTTCCATTTTGTCAAGATAGGGATGTAAACCTTTGATATTCTAGGTACTTGGCTCTGCTTTACTATGTACGTCATGTATAACAAGTGATTTTGTAGCTTTTGATTTCGCTGTACAAGGGGAATAAATTAGTGCGATAGCTAACAGCCTTAGTTTTCATGCATTCAGTATATCTATACATTTATTTTAGCCATTTTTAGAATCAACTGCTTAAAAAGGTTTACACAGTTCTGAGAGCCTGTTTGTTATTTCATCCATCTGATAAGTCTCTTGTAATGGTTGCGAAATTCGCAAGACTATTTTTACAGGTTCGCCATCATCGTGGATGAAGGTCTCGTACAAGTTATTAGATGAATTCGCCATCTCGATCGTCATGGTTACATTTCCTTTCCTGTTTGTTACTGTGAACATATTTGACAATGTTTCCTTACAAAGTTTGATATGAAGATCGCTGTTTGATACCTTCAGACAGAGCATCTATCATGAAAAATGAAACGTAATTAAATAAATAAATAAATAACAAAGTACATTAAACGAAATGCTAAATAGATGCAGGGACACATACCTGTTTGGAATGGATTTGTGACTAAATGCAGATACGTTGTCCCTTTGGTACAAAATGATATTTGATTCACAGAAGCTACGTTTTCTCTTTGGTAAAAAAAATAGTACTTGATTCTCAAATGAAGAAAATGTTTCTATGTAAGTCAAAGATTTTTAATTTTTGTTATGAAATGTTCAGCAAATGTCGAGTGGTGATTTAGTATTGGAGAGAAGGAGACTTTGTTAGGATGTGTTATATACGTTTCAATGATAATGAAGAAAACAATTCAAGTTTTGAAATTCGTAGTGATATAAAATACAACCCAACCTCACCTTCATATCTCGAGTATTGAGTCCCTCAATGAAGTAGTTGGAAACACAGGTGAGTAAACCAAAACAGTTTTGCAACACGAAAGTTTCTCAGATTGTTTCTGAAATTCAACATCAAAACTAACATTAATTTATGAAGCTACACTATTATGGGTTACTTTATTTCAATTTAGGTACGGGTTGTACAATAATGGTAAGTAATGTACAATACAGGTAGTGGATTTACAATACAATACAATACAATACAATGCAGTGCAGTGCAGTGCAGTGCAATGCAATGCAGTGCAGTGCAATGCAATGCAATACAATACGATACATTACAATACGATACGATAGTATACGATACAATACAATACAATACGATACAATACGATACGATATAATACAATACGATATGATACATTACAATACGATACAATACAATACAATACGATACCATACGATACGATACAATACGATATGATACTATACTAAACATTACGATACTGGTACCATAATAGACTCTCCGCAATGATTAGGCATATAATAAATCAATAAAAAGGGTATACATAAATGATGGAGGAAGTTAAATAATGAGTGCACAATAAATGGAAACAGATTTTGATCATGGTTCAACAAGTCATTGGTGTTTATGTTTTCACAAAGCTCGAATCTATAAGAGTTAAGAAAGTGACGTGATGGTTAATTTATTGTTACAACATTTAGAAAGGATTATCTTTATTTAGCAAATCCGTATCGATCTTCATGCATATTTATATGCATATTCGATTCGAAAATTTGCCTTGTATTTTGATTGTAGTTCTGTTATGACGTGTATTCATTATCTGATATTTTTGCTCACATGCAGCATTGGAAAGAGATAGCCGTTACAATTAGAGAAAAGTTGTTTGGTCAAAGAGTTCATGAAATTGTAGGAAGAGATTTTTAAATGATGACATAAGCACTTTTTTTAAAACTATTCTTAGTGTGTTATACCACTGATCATGGGTGTGTGCTATTTTTCCCATGGTAGGCTTCAGTTTCACTGATTTGGTTTAGAATATATATTAGAAAGCTTGCCTTAAAACGTCTTAGTTCGTAAAATGGTTTTACTCCTGTCGTCGGTAACAGTGTGCTTCAAACATTTTCACTGTCAATCAAAACAAGCAAAATAATATACATTGAAATGACTTAACAATAATTAACATCTACGATAACCGAGAATAATTGCATTGTTTGGCTAGATAACATTAGCTGTTGAGATGGATATAATCTTCTAAATTTTCAGTAGCTTGAAATATTTAT
Organism: Unio pictorum; assembly: GCA_030141615.1. Classification (NCBI taxonomy): domain Eukaryota; kingdom Metazoa; phylum Mollusca; class Bivalvia; order Unionida; family Unionidae; genus Unio; species Unio pictorum. The sequence goes on from JARLTB010000264.1 coordinate 1,848,074, forward strand.
GAAAATGATTTTACGCGTCATACGTGTTTATGCTTTTCGAACATTAGACCTAATTCGGATGAAATAAAGCCTACGTTGTTGTATTTGCACGAACGTTATTTGTATTGTCTTTTTCCGAATAAGGATTTCTCTTTGAGTAAATACATCTACGTTGACAATTACTATCATGAAAGTTCCTGAAAAGGTTCAAGACCTTGCTAGGATAATATTTAAGACAGTATAATTATATATCTTTGTAGCTAGGTACATATTGAACCTCAATAGTGACATATGTAGGTATAATAGCTTGTACAGGTGTGTATATGTTCATGGATGTTTTCATTTACCGCGGATATCTACCTACATTTATATATAGAACATGTTTGATTCGCTCTGTATGTTACTAAGGACGCTAATTTGTTACCTCGAATATCACAGTGACTAATCGGACAATTTATTTCAAAGGTAGGTTGAAATTTTTATTTTATTAGTTTTATAACTGTCCCAACGATTGAAAGATAATTTTGAGAACAATACATACAGTAATTGTTTGGAATATGATTACCCGTTTCAACTTAATTTAATGAATTGTATGAATATGAAATATAACGAACACAACCATTTCAGACTAAAGTCACCATATCATCTAGTATGAAGTTTGGAGTTCTAATAGACTATTTCGCGAAAGCTAATGCGTTTTATCTTTGGTCCTGTATGTACATGTATGTTCGTATGTGTTCAGAAGACATGTCACTGGTCTCTTACTTCAGTTATTGTAGTATTGGGTAGATAACAAGAAACAAACATTTGCTGTGTTATTGTTCTTAAGTTTTGTATGACCTCAACCATTGTTAAGGATTTCTTTTTCTTGCTTTCGTATCATTATTTTTCACAATCAGAATGAACATGATTAATAAGTATGTCAGACTATTTTTTAAATATTCTTTTTCATTTCGACAAACGTATTAGTGAGATGACCTAATTAGGAAGAAAGACATTCATCATAACTACGCCTTTAGCAGTATTCTAATAATAGAGTGCAACCTTCACCCCGGCCTCATTGTTAGAGTAAAGAGAGCATGTAGAATGAAATTATAATTATTCTTCTTCATCAATTAATATGAATTTTGAAGCATTTGCAATATAAATACTAAATATGGAATTAAAGTAAAATACGTAATAATAAAAACATTCTTATATGAATCTCAAATACAGAATGATCACACTGATATACAGCGCGGGAAGTGCCGCACTGATTTCCCGCGCCGGCGCACTGATTTACCCGGCACACTGATTTCCCACGCCAGTTGCACAGCATTTTTGGCGCTATAGGCGAGATCAGATATCTGGCGGTGGACTTCCCACTCACGCCCTCCCACATCCGCTCATCATGAAATAAAACCCAATTTGCAATTTTTTCTGGCGCCCCCCTTAGCCCAGCGCCTTAGGCGATTGCCTAGTTCGCCCAGCCTACGCGCCGGCCATGTTGATATCTATGTGTGGTTTCATATAATTGTACGTAAGTCAACGTGTAGAATACTTAACATTTCATCACGAGGCAAATTGTTGCACATTGTCTAATTGTTGTTCACCCATCCAATGACACTAGACTATTCTATAAATACTGTTTTACAGCTTTTATGTCGACACATTATATAAACCTAAAAGAACTAACATTGTGTTGATCCAAAGTAGAGTTGGATTTCGTTTCCAGAATCCATTATATTGATTCATTTGATTTAGACCCTCTCTTTAAGTTAATACCCATGCATTAACCTTTGAATTTTGTAACCATGATACTATGTAAGTATCATGAAGAACATGTGGTACAGAAGAAAACAAAACATACCTTAAGGTTTCGATATTTAAGAAGAATGATCATACTGATATACAGCGCCGGAAGGGCCGCACTGATTTCCCGCGCCGGCGCACTGATTTCCACGGCGCATTGATTTCCCGCGCCGGTTGCAAGGCATTTTTGGCGCTATAGGCGAGATCAGATGTTAGCCTGGAATATTGTCTTGTCTAAATTTCACGCATGCGCTCGCTAGTCTAGATACGAATCAAACCGATGCTTTGTTCCGATCTGGGCAAGATCCTTTCAGAAATCTCAGTTTCTGAATTGGAGTATTGTTTTGCATACAAATAGTTTCCTTCTTGTTTTTAATGTATCATTTTGAATATTAAAGAAAGACAGAAAGCTTTGATAATGATTTTGATTTTAGGTTATTAAAGTTCAAAACATAAGCTAAAATTTTACCTTAACAGGAGATACACGTGTGTGTGTGTGTGTGTGTGTGTGTGTGTGTGTGTGTGTGTGTGTGTTGGACGCCATTGCAATATCAAATTAATACAGGGTATAAGGTGTCAACATAATTCATATTTAAAAATCACTTGCACAAACTTTATAAAAATGGCTGCATCTTTACTTAAGTCCACGGTTTCTATACTTGGGATCCTACATTTTATTTTGCAGATTGAAAACGAATTGCAGGACAGTTGCTTCTTATTTATGCACTATTTCTTTGAGTAAACAGTACATCAAAGGAATAATATGCTTTTATATTAGGCACATGTCATTAACAACAATTCTGATATGGATCATGGAATCATCTGATCAAGCAGAATGTTACATACAGGTAATTTGTTGTATTTGCTGTGTTAAAGGTCTTATATTTCATACAAGCTGTGGTTAACTCTATCAAGGATTATATATACATGTTAATGGGCTAAAAAGGCTTCATTCCGTTGAGAAATTAGGAATGCTGATTTATGATTAAAGCGCAAAACATTTGAAGACCCTAAAACATAATTCATAATATGTGGCCGAGAGTGTTAACCTGTAGTCCAAGATACAGTAGTCCAAGTCCAAGATAGTATTTCCTTTTGAAGACATGCAGCTAAACTAATTTAGGATAAAACATGCGTTTTGCAGATCCAACGAGGACTTAACGGACATTTTTAAAATGACACAGCTAGTATTCTTTATTTAAATGCTTGATTTGGAGGAAAAGTACACATATTTGACCCTGTAGATTAGGCTTTGATACTTTGCTTCCAATGTTTGAAACGAATTGTAGGTTCCAAAGTTTTCATCTGCAGACTTTCCCCTAATGTTACTTTCAGCAGACTCTGCTCATGTGTCTGATTCAGGCAGAAATGTCATTAACATAGTTCATTCAATGGACAAAAGAAGTGTAACATTCTTAAAGATTCGACACAAATATTATACTCTGCATTTTCCAACGGATCAAGATCAACGAATTTCTACATAATCAAATATTTCAAGCGTTTCGTCCTGCAGGTATGGTTCAGAAGTTGCATCGTATATCTTTGGTTTAAGTATTTCAACCGAACAACTGGTATACATATTTTAAATCAGCAGATCTGGCTAACATGTCGCATCCTTCAAATGTGGCTCATGTTTTATTCTGTTCATCTGCCGATATTATTCCAGCAATAAAGAAAATTGTATATCCTTGTTTGTTGGTTAAGATATATAATTTTGAAAATAACGCTTAGCTTGAAGGACTCGCATGTTTCATCCTTGGGTATTTTCAAATGTTTTAATCTGAAAACGCGCTCATACGTACATATTCTTGCATACAAAATGTGTACTCTGATATATTGGTTAAAATGCACGAATTTTGAAAACAAAGATGAACTGTCATGACTCTCATGTTTTATCCTTCAAATATTGTACATGTATTATACCTCAGTTTCTTGGTCAAAGTACACGATTTTGAAAGCAAAACTGAACTGTTTGATTTTGTTTCTTGAAGACATGACACAAATTTTAACACTACCAGACTTACCAGTGTCATCTTCAAGTCTTAGCTAAAATGCTCTGTGGTAAGCTATTGTAAATTTAGATCAATATATCATGCATAGTTAGATAAAATCCATAATTTGGAGATAATCTAAATACGTCAGCTTTATCATCCATCAGTTACAGCCGACAAGCTGCATCCTCTATATATTAGTTAAATGTATTATGCCAAAAACATGATTTAACAGTTTGAACTTGCAGACGACATGCTTTACATGTTTCAGTCTGCAGACTAGGCAAAACTAAGGTTACCTTTGGTTCCTGAATAGTATGTAGACCCGTTTTAAGTCACCTTCCCTGACCACTGAAAGTTTCTTTTCAAAATGAGTTTTCTCAAAAAGTGATTTATAGCCGAAGAAACATGTACGAACATTGCAGAATTTAGACCTGAATGAAAAATACTGTTGGTATAAGTTAAATTAAATAAAAGCAGTGAGCAAGAAAGAAATCGAAATAGTTATCGGATGAAAAGAATCGGGACTAGGGAAGCTGATCAATAAAATTTCCAATTTAACACTATCTGATTCGAGTTTATTTGATATTTGAGAGTGGTAATTGATAATTGACAAGAAATAAACTCAAATTGTTTGATATATAACAACAGGCAGCAAACTTTTCAAAGACAAACAACCAGGAAATGAGACACTCAGACGGAAATAAGCTTTAGAAACGAAAGTACGAAACTTCGAAATATCTAATTCTTATTTTAAAAAAATCATACATGAAAATAATCTCTCGAGCATGGAGCGACTAAATTTTGATAATGATTATGTACAATTATATTTAATTTCTTAATTAAATCGGGACAAAAATAAAGAGATAGAGACAGATAGATGCACGTACAAACTTAGAGAATGCTAACGGTTGCATTATTGTTAATTTTCAAAACAATGTCAATTTCGACCTTTTGAAAAGTTTTAGTTGCTTATATTAATTTAATTCGAAATTGAATATGACTTTTTAAATACAACTACCATATCTGAACGTTAGACGATAACAACTCAAGCATATTTCGCAAGTGTCTTTGTCAAAAGTCTATGGATATGTGCTATACGGATTTCATATACTTTCTATCACTATTATGAACAAACTAAAAATATCAGAATCATGGAAACATTTAAATACCAGCCTTGTAGGTTCCTTAGTCAGCACACATAGCTCAACCTTTTCTGCATCATTTGTGGTATGTCTGATATACCTGAAGATCAGAGCAACACGTATATTCCATGCAGGGAAGTTGTGTACAGAGTGAAAATAAAATGAATGGTACAGATGATGGTTTGGAATTATCCAATATGTCTGACATTTATCCAGAATTACTGATGGTCAAACATTATAATAATAGTCTTACTGTGCATATAGATCCACACATTTTCGAGTTTGTTAAACAGATATTGGATTCAGAACTTTGCATGACTTCATGCAGTTTAAGTGTTCAAATGGTACTATTATGTATCGATATATGTTTGAACATTGCACTAGAAATGACAGAATACCAAATAAAAACAATGTCAGATGCTCAGACACCGACAATACCAATATCAGCCAAACGAAAATGTAAAATGACCATGCAAGTAACAACTGATACCCAAAGTAATACTGCATTACAAACAACGGTACTATCTACAGAACACAAGAGAAAAACACAACAACAGCCACATTTTATAAAACAACACGTGTCTTATGCATAACAGGGGCTGAAATGTTGCACTGTGTTAGATTATATTATCTGTAAATGTAGACAGGATGAGAATATCTATGCTAAAGGCAGTTATATAATTACATCTACTAGATATACTACCAAGCACGAAACCGCTCCTAAAGTCTTTGAAATTGATGACTCGGGCAATAAAGTTAACACTGCTCCAGAGTGTCATGCAATTACACACTCCGTCAATCATGGCAATTACAGTGATGGCTTAAACCATAATAATTTCTCCATGTGTGTAAAAAGCATGTAGGAACTGGAGGCCCAAATTGAAGAATTAAAACAACAGTTACCTGCTATTAAGTCAGCACAGGGAAAAAGAAATGATCAAATAACGTCATGTGAAACAGCAATTCAGACAGAATACTAAATAGAAACAATGTCAGATGCTCAGACACCGACAATCCCAATATCAGCCAAACGAAAATGTAAAATGAGCATGCAAGTAACAACTGATACACAAAGTAATACTGCATTACAAACAACGGTACACCCCCTCTCAGTCATGTGGCATACAACAGCATTAGGTGTACACACATAGCTCTCAGCTCAGACAAATCTGTTGCCTGCACCAACAACTGTATTTCCCAGTGATCCAATAAATGTGTCAGCATCAGCTCGATTAGCTCATACAACTGATACACCAATTTCAGCATAACTTCTTGCAAGAGATGTGTATGAAATACAATCCAGTCCAACGCATGAAATCAGAAGATATTGCTATTATTATTATTATTGGCTCCTTAATATTGAAAAGTGTAATCTATGGAGACTTCTAAAACAGATGTTCATACTCTTAGAAGCCACGATTTTCCGCATGCGAGGCAGACTGCTGTCTCCCACTAGGCCAACGTGGACGAATGACATTTCTCTCTTTATTGGAACGATTGACATATGAGTTGTTAGTTGTAATAATGTTGTATCTTTATGATATGTAATTTTATTTAAAATTTGCTGTAAGTTTTTTATTTTATTATTTTCACCTAAAATAACTCCAAGCAGTTTTACATATTTTTTAATTTTGTCTCTTGGGAGTGTTAAAAAGTTATATTGTTTCCAATTTCCAATGAGTAATATTTCTGTTTTTTCTGGGTTTAGTTCTGACCCAGATGCATTGCTAAATTTTCCAAATTGATTAATTAGATTGACATATGAGTTGTTAGTTGTAATGAAATTAGATACGTCATCCGCATGTAACAAAAAGTCTTGGTTTGTTGGTTCATATTAGGGAGTGTGATGCCCTTTATCAATTCATCATTTTGGATAGAAACATTAAGTGTTTCAATTCCAATAACATATAGTAACATGGAGATTGGGCATCGCTGTCGAACAGATCTTGTGACAGGGAAAGATGTAGTGTGTGCCCCATTTATTTGTACTTTGTATTTGATTTGGTTATACAATATCTTAATCCATTTATAAAAGTCTGGCCAAATCCATTTTTTCAAGAGTTTTAATTATAAAGTTTATCTCAATTTTATCAAAAGCTTTCTCTTGGTCGAAGAGTATTAAGGCACCACCAAAGTTATTATTTTCCATGTATTCAATTGTTGTTTTGATAGAGAGTATGTTATCTGAAATTTGTCTTACTGATGCTCCGCAAGATTGGTTAGTCATAGTTATATCACATAAAGTATTTTTTAATCTGTTAGCCAAAATAGTGCTTAGAATCTTGTAATCAATGTTGAGTAAAGAAATAGGTCTCCAATTTGCAGTTCTGCACATTCCCCTTTTTGTTTAAATAGAATGGTGGTTAAACCTGTCCGCATTGAGTTACTCATAATATTACAATGAAGGATGTGATTGTATAAGTTTTGTAATATTGGTAGTAATGGATTTTTAAATTTTTTGCAAAATTCTGCAGTCAAACCATCTATACCAGAAGTTTTATTTTTGAATAAGCCGTCAATGGCCTTCTCTATTTCTAGGAGACCGATTTCTCTATCACAAATTTCTTTATCTTCTTCAGAAATAACAGGAAGTGTTAAATTTTCTAAGTATTCATTTATGTTTTCTATTGATATATTTTTCGTTTGATATAGTTTTGTGTAAAAATCTTTAATATTATCCATTATTTCATTTTTATCTTCTGTAATTGTTTCATTTAACTTAAGTTTAGTTATTAATTTTTCATTTCCATTCTTTAATTCTTCTCTTTTGTATATCTTCGTTCCTAAATTATATATTCATGGTAAAATCTGGATCTTTGTTTTTCTCCGTTAGTTGTATATTTCTTTAGGTTTTCTAAAATTTCTTGACATTTAGTTTTTTGTTCATTTGAGATATTGGTATTTGTTAAAATTCTATTACATTCTTCTTCTATGATCTTATTAGCTTGGCTTTGGATTCTTGAGTATTTTTGACATATTTTTTTTAAACCTATCTTTTAGAGTATCCCAGGATTTTAAATTTTCAAGATAAAAGGACTCTATTTCATTTTTAATTTCTATTTGGAATTCTGGTAATTTTAGTATGCTATTATTTAATTTCTCCAGTATCCGGTCCCCATTTTTTTATATGTTTGTGTTTTATATTCTAAGAAGATTGTTCTATGATCAGCAAACATTTGATCTAGAACTTCACATTTTATAATATTATTTTTATTTCTTTGTAAAATATAAAAATGATCAATTCTTGATTTGAAACTAGTGTTTTTTAATTCAAAAGTGTATTTGATGTCATTCGGATGTAAATGCCTAAAGACATCCACTATTTTATTAGTTTGAATAAACTGATTTTAACATTGAAACTTGTCCGTATACTTTAAGAGTGGATCTGTCAATCTTATTCATGCATACATTAAAGTCTCCACAAATCACAATGTCCTCTTGTGCATAAATGGACACATAACTGCTGAGTTTCTCATAAAAATCTGGTTTGAATTTAGCCTCAGAAGGAGAATACACATTAATTTTGTTTTGTTTAGTTGAATGTGAATCATTCTGCCTTTTAGGTCATTAGGGGTTGTAAGTAATTTCCAAGTTTTTTTGCAAAGATTGATTGAAAATTATAAACCCCACTCCTGAAGTTGTTTCAGAGGGGTTAATTTGGGTCAAAAATAAAGCATCTAAATTATCTTCAATATAGTTTATAATTTTGGACTGAATATTGTGTAGCTCTTGTAGTGCTACTATATCAAAATCTGATATAATTTGTATTAATTTTTTAGCTTTGTCTAAAGATAAGCTTCTTACATTTATAGAGCAAGTTTTAAAATCAGAGACTCAGCCATTATGCTCATACATGCTCAACAGGCACAGAAATTTAGGATATCTGCAAACTGGAAAAATAGTATGTGTAGAGTGTTCTAGTATTGTTATTGTTGTTGTTGTTCTGTGGGGATTGGTGGTGAGGGAGGAGGGGTTACATCAGATATAAAGTCTGTTTGTTTATGTAATGTGTTTTGTAATTCCATATCTTCTTCTTCTTCTTCTCCGCCATATCTCTGCACAATTTCTATTGCACATCATCGACGTGGGCTCTTGCATGTGTTGACAACAAACGCCATTCTTCTCTCTCCTGTGCAGTCCTCATTATAACTTGCTTCTCCACGTCGTATCTAGCCAGTGCTGATTTCATCCATGATGTCGTTCTCGGACGCCCTACTTTTGCCTTTCCTTCTTCTCTACCGTGCAGTACAATATTCGCTATCCTGTTCTTATCCATCCTTATCACGTGTCCTAGCCATTGGTGTTGTCTCTCGTGCACTTTGTGCACGATTGTCTGTCTAATTTAGAGCCTTTCTGATGTCTTCATTTCTCATCCTGTCCATAATGTGAACTCCTAGAATCTTTCTAAGCGCCGCCATCTCGAACACAAGTAGTTTCCTCTCCTCAGCGCTTCTAAGTGTCCAAGCTTCGCACCCGTACAGGGCAATTGGGACTATAAGAGCTCGGTATAGCCTCATTTTCGTCTCCCTCTTGACATACTTGTTTCTACAGATGTTGTCCAACTCGCTCATCACTTTCAAGGCTGTGGCTGTACGTATTTCGATGTTCTTCTCGTTTCTGCAATCTTTAGTCAAGGTAGTCCCAAGGTATTTAAAACTGTCCACATGCTGTAGTTTATTTCCTCTAAGCAAAAGTCCATTCTCAATTCTCCTTTTTACTATTCCCGCGTCTTTGGTACTCACTAGCATCCATTCTGTCTTGGGCTCACTAATTTCTTGTCCATACCTTGCGCTGATCTCATCGACTTTGTCCAGAAGGAGATGAGCTTGTCCAAGCAGTTCAGCCAGCAGACCACTGTCGTCGGCAAAACGTAAGTTGTTAATTGTTCTGCCACTTATGCGTGTCCCAACGTCTTCTATGCCATCGAGTGCCTCTCGCATAATATGTTCCAGGCAGATGTTAAATAGATCTGGAGATAAAATGCAGCCTTGTCGCACTCCAATCAATTGCTGAAACCATTTCGTCACATCGTTTCCAACTCTAAATAGCGCTTTGCGTTCTCTTGTACAAATTTTCAATGAGATTGATCAGCTTTGGATGTATGCCATAATGGTGTAGTACCGTCCACAAGCCTTGGTGCCATACACGATCAAAGGCTTTCTTGAAGTCTATGAAAATCAATTACAATTCCTTGTCCTGCAACGCGAGGTACTTCTCTGCTATCAATCGCAGTGAGAAAATTTGTTCAATTGTGCCTCTTCCTAGTCTGAAACCGGCTTGCTCTTCCGACATCTGCGCTTCAATTGTATTCTTCATTCGGCACCTGATTATTTCCAATATGATCTTACTTGCGTGGCAAATGAGGCTAATCGTTCGGTAATTCTCACATTTGGTAGTGTCCCCTTTCTTCGCGATGGTGGCTACAAGAGACTTTGTCCAAAGTGTTGGGAATTCTTCAGCATCCCAAATCTTGTTGCAGATCTTGTGCATAATTCGTATAACCGTTTGTCGACCTCCCTTTATCATTTCTCCTTCGATGCCATCAATTCCAGGAGCTTTACGCAGCTTGATATTTGCAATAGCTTTCCTCACTTCACTTTCAAGGAGATTCGGTTCAAGGTCATCCCTCTTACAGTTTAGCCAAAGTTGTCCGAGTACGCTCTCGTCTGTTTCTTTCTTTGCGTTGTATAGGCTCTTACCATATTCGTGCCATCTTTGGAGAATGTCTGAATCTTTTGTGAGTAGGTTACCATCCTTGTCTCTAATGTTTCCACGCCTATCCTTCAGTTTCACACCTTTCTTGAGCGTTTTTTTTTTGGGGGGGGGGGGGGCACCAGACAGATGCCCCCCCCCCCAATAAAAAAAGTAAAAAGTTTTTATGTATGTTCGTGTACTCCCAAGTATGTTGCTTGTTTGTTTTTTTATTTCTTATTTTAAGTCCCATTTAGTTTTCCCCATCGGGGTTATAAGATTTGATTTGGGGTATTTTAGTATCCCTAGTGTTCTTTCAGTAGATCCTTACTAGATGGGATTTGATCTACCCACTCTAGCAGTCTACTTTTTTTTTATTTTTATTTGACCATGGCTAATGGTCGCCTATTTCCTTGTGCTTGCTATTTGTGTTGATGCTATATGTCTGTTTGCTATATAAGGTATATACCTTGTGTTTGTGTTAAGGAAAGCCATTTATTTCAAATTTGTTCCAGTTGTCTTACTTTATGTCTTTCATAAATCAAAGACATTTTGTTGAGTATTTTAATTTTAATTTAAATTTGGAAATTTTGAATAAATTGAAGTGCATTATATTTAGATATTTAGTATTCTTCAATTTATCAAGTAATATTTATTTCTCTAGGTCCGTCCGCCTTGAGAGAGGACGTCCGCCTTGAGCGTTTTGACCTTTTGAAATAGATCGCATGTCATTCTTGCGGTAATTCCATATGTAGTCTACTATTTCATTATCTATGGTTTCTAGTATTTTATTGTTAATGTCCAGTGTTTATTAGGTATGTCAAATTTGAATACATATATGTTTTTGCAACCTGTGAACGTTCTATTAGACTAAGTGGCAGTTGTGCCCAGATATTTATTACTTCTTTTATTTTGTTTTTTTATTTTTAGACAGTTTTCTTTCTCTTCATTTGCCCCGAAGAATATCCCAGGGCTTTTGCTCTATTTTTTTATCAAGTGTGGAGGTAATCCAGGGTGGTTTCCCCTCCAGTTGCCTATTTTTAGAATTTCTGTTTTGTCATGATTTATTTGCGATCCTGAAGCTCTACCAAAGGCTTCATATTCCATTTGGAGATGTTTAAAGGAATTTGAATCATTTATAAAGTTCGTACAATCATCAGCATGTTGTAGCATCTTAATTTTTTTTTTTAAGTTTGGTATTCGTATCCCTTTTACATTTGTATTATTTCTGATCTTCATGCTCAGGATTGCTATTACATATAATAGTATTGATAGTGGGCAGCCTTGCCTCACTGATCTTTGAATTTCAAATTTCTCTGTTCTTGCTCCATTTACTTGTACATTTGCAGTTATTTTATTGTACAAGATTTTAGTCCAATTTTGGAAATTATTTCCAAATCCGAATTTTTCTAGTACTTTTTGTATGTAATTATGTTCTAATCTGTCGAAAGCTTTTTCCTGATCGAAAAGTACCATAGCACATTTCGAGTTTGACTCGTTTATATAATCTATTATTGTCCTAATGTTAAGTATGTTGTTATGTATGCTTCTATTTTTACCACCGCATGTTTGATTAGTGTTTACTATGGTGTTTATCCCGTTCTTAATCCTATTAGCTAGAATTCTACTCAGTATTTTGTAATCTGTATTTAGGAGGGAGATGGGCCTCCAATTTTTTAACTGTTTTGTCACCTTTCCCTTTATATATGAGAGTAATCAATCCTTCCCGCATTGTTTTTGCCATTTTGTCAGTTTTTAATAAAATATTATTATATAGATCCGCTAAAATTTGTGCCACCTCACTTTGGAATTTCTTGTAGAATTCCGCTGTGAGGCCATCTCTCCCTGGTGTTTTTCCTTTTGCAAGTTCTTTAATTGTGGATTGCACTTCCTCCACAGAAATTCTATCATCGCACCGTTTCTTGTGCTCTGATGATATTATTTCACATTGTATTAAGTTTAGATATTGTGTAATTATGTCATTGTCTATGTTTTGAGAAGTGTATAGTGTTGTATAATATTTTTTAACCTCGTTCATTTTTTCGGCTTTTGTTGTAATTTCCACCCCTTCAATGTTTAATGCATCTAATACTTTATCCCCTCGGTTTCCTTTTTCTTCCCTTTTATACAATTCCTTACATTGTTTGTATATGTGGTGAAATTTTCCCGCCCTTATTTCTATTCCCTTTGTTTTAAATTCCCTTAGCTTTTCTAATTGTTCGGAGTAGCTCTCCTTATCCCTTGAAGGTGTTGTATCATCATTTATTAGTCATTTTAGTGCTAACTTCTGTATTTTTTGTATCCGTTTATGTTTGTTTGAGTGATATTGAGCTATTTGTTTAACTTTTACTTTAAATTTATCCCAATATGTAACAATATCTGCTTTATTTTTTCTCTCTTCATTTGTAAGCATTTTAGGGATTTCCATTTTTATTTCATTTATTAATTGCTCGTCATCTAAAATTGTGTTATTTAATTTCCATTCTCCAGATCCCCATCGGCTATTTTTAATGACTATTTCTAAAGATATTTGTTTATAATCCGAAATTTTGTAGTCTAAAATTTTTGCTTGTTTGTATGTTTTATGTCCAAAATCAGATACATAAAATTTATCTATCCTACTTGATCCTGTTACATATTCATGTGTGTATTCTGTTCTTAAAAGGTTCAGTTTTCTATACACATCAGTTAGTTTATTTTGTTTTATCAAATTTCCCATTACTTCAAATGATGTTTGGTCTTTAGTGTTAATTTTCCGGTGCGATCTACATTATCTCCCACCCAATTAAAGTCTCCCCCCATAATCAGGTGTTCTGCTGTAAAGCTATTTATGTATTTATTTAGATTTATTATAAAGTCATAGTGACTTTCCCTGTGTGCTGGGGCATATATATTCAAAATATGTAATTTATTTAATTTTATATGTAATACCCTTCCCTTTAGGCTAATGTCATCTGTTATTCTTTCCCAATTTTGTCTATTTTTTGTTCTAATTATCGTTGCAATTCCCGCTTTAGTATCGTTGTGTTTGGCTTCATTTATTACAACTATTGCCTTCATTTTAGTTTCAATTTCTTGTATCATAGTATTTGTTAGTTTGTTGTGTGTTTCTTGAATTAGTATTATGTCCTGCTTTAATTTTATAAGTAGTGCAATTTTATCCTTATCTTTTCCATTAGTACTTATTGATGCAATATGGAAGTTTAGTTCTTCCATTTTTGGTTTTCCATGTGGCTTTCTAGTTTTGATTAATTAATAGTGATAATGTTGATAATAGTAATAATACATGTTGATTTTCTACAGAAATTAAATTGTTGCGTTGTGGGGCATTGGCCCCTCGTCAGTATGTTCTATAATGTCTTACGTCTCTTTTAGATTATTTTCCGTTGTCTGTTCGTTTGTTGAGTCAGTCATTTCCGTTCTCGTTATTGAATCGTGATATAAAGGTGTGAGGTCAAAGTCGTCTGGTTCCCCTGAGGTTGATGATGATAGAGTTTTGTTCTCGTCCATTTTCCTTCGTCTTTCTCTCCGTCTTCGTTTTGTTGAGGTTTTCAACTTTAGCTGTTGCCTTTCTTGAATGGTAATCGGCTCTTCGCTTGTCGATGAGCTGGATAGTATGTGATTCTTCCTCTTTCTTTGGGGTGGTACCGGTGTAAAGGCCCTAAAGGTCGAAACAGACTTGTCTATTGTTATTTCAAAGGGTTCTATACCTTCCACTTCTTCCTCGTTTTCCATTTCCTCCTCTATGGAGAGGCATTCGTATCGGTTGAATAACTTTTGAGGGGCTGTTGGTACTTCCCTTTTAGTTGTCTTGGTCGGAGTTTTAAATATATCCTCTTGTGGTAGCACTTCCTCCCTCCTATCTATTTGTTGCTCTGCCGGCTGCTCCGTGGCTGTTTTCCGTGCAAAAAAAACGTCCGCTCTCCTCGACGTCCAAAAAGTTGTCCAGAAAGAACACTTGGAAACGGGCATTTTGGAAATAGTTCTCAGCAATTCTAAGACCCTCTTTAAGGTCAGCATACATTGCCATGTACCTACCTTCAAGTGGACAGAAATATAAATACATATTTTAGTTGTTCGAATACGGTATAGTCACGCCCTTTTATCCACTTATTACGCATGTCAGTCAGAGACCCTCAACTGGGTGCCGGAACTGTTTAAGCAGTGATTGCAAGCGGTGCAATGGTGCGTGGCTGAGTAACAGTATTAAGACTGACATGTGTACACAACAATTTCTTAAATGCTTATTGTATACCTGATTTTATAAGAGGAATTAAGTGAGCAGAAATCAATAAATGTTCAAAGACGCATTTATAATCACAATCTATCTGGCATGTTAGAGTGACATAATTATTAATGTTCTCCGAACGTCTACCACACGGACATGATTACCCCATTAGAGAGGTGTAAAAACCCTAGATCAAAATTTATTAAAAATGACATCTCTAATAAACTTAGCAATCATGCATTCTGTGGGAAAGGACATAAACACATTGAACTTTCAGAAGTCGGCGGTCTGTCAAATGATGTTCTTCCGAGACGGCCCACACCAATACTCCCAAAGCAAAGGATGAATGGTATATACTAGTATGTTTGGCACCGCATGATGTGATCAATAAAAATTTCACGAGCAAGTAAAACTTTTCTCGGAGTAATAGCAGGTTCCGCAATGGATAAATCGCACTTCCTCTGCCTTTTCAGTCTCCTAATGAGTTCTTGTACTCTTCTGTTCAGAATTAACAATTGGAAATGGTCATTCTGGAAATAGTTCTCAGTTTAGGACCCCTTAGTTCTAAATAGTTGAAGAATTGTATGCCTGTTTGATTTCCACACAATATCTATGATTTCCACACAATATCTATGATTTGCACACAATCTCTATGACTTGCACACAATGTGTGTATGATTTGTACACAATATGTATGATTTTGTTGTAATGCAATTATAAAGAATTTCGTTTTTAATAATTTTCATTCTAGGGTCTGTACACATTCCTTTTCTAATGTATAGACTCTCCTCAACCCTGGCTGGTTTTGGAGTTTATTTAATATACAGAGATTTTTGGCAGGGATCAGTAATATCCTGTGTGTGCTATATGTATATGCTGTGTGTTTGTATGTTATCCTCTTTAAATGTAAGGACTGTCCATATAAAGGTAAAATTCTAATAGTTGTACATTATTTATTGGTTCATTTGTAACTCGGGAAGTTCGGTTGTGACGTAGTTGTCGTCTGTATCGTGCTTTCCCAGGTTTATGGAACCTTTTTTATACTTTAGTGTGTGTGTGTGCTTTGTAAGATAGAGATAGATAGAGGAAATACTGTTATGATTACCATGTTGGATATGTATGTGTGCAATTGTATTTTTGCGTGTGTATGTCTCCATAATGTACATTGTTTCTGTGTCCGTAATGTTTCTTTTATTGTTTTATTTTCATGTATTGTTTACTGTTTGTGTATCTATTAATTGATACACAAGGATCTCGGGTATTACATTTGCAGTTAATGAATAAAATATTATATTTGTGTACAGAAGTTTATTATCTAGTGTTCCATACTTATTCTTAATTTTGTCTTTTAGAGCCTGTCTTTCCTCTGATATTTTAGGGCATACAGTGAGTTTTCCAATCTATATATTTTCCACACGTCTACAATTTGGTACATTATTTTTTGTGTGTCTAATAAAGTAAACTTTGCCCGTTATCCATCTATCGTGCAGGTATACGAACAGTATCCCTAGTATGGAGGCTGACAATAAACCTACCCAGTTTTTCCAGATGCTCTTCCAATTTAAGTCAGGGTAGCGATATTAATTTCCTTTTTTATGTTGAGTAACTATTTTGTTCAGAGTTTCGTAAATATTGTCCTTTCTGTCCCATACTTTACATGACCTTGTTTTTTAGTAGTTTAATTAGTTTATTATATTTAAAAATAAATATCATTATTAAAATGGCATACGTAACCGTATACATACATGTTTAATGCTTTCCAAGGTAACTTGGGAGAACTATTTAATTTATTAAACCTATTAAAAAGAATTGGTTTTTGCCTATTACTGAGGTTTGCAAGGCTAGCCCTTCTTTTCCTTTTGATCTCCATATGCATTTTTGCTTCAAGTAGTGGATTTTATTATTCCAAATAAAGCTCATTTTTTTCCTTTCAATATTGCCGATCATGGCTTCTGTTAATTGCACGTAATCCATTACATAATCTAATTGGCTATACTTGTTTGTTTTAGCAATTTGTTATTCTTTCTTTCTTGGTAGTCTCTCGAGTCGAGGAAGACAAGTTGTGCATTTTCATTCAACAGTGGACGCGCATGTGACTCCGGAGTCCGAATTCTGATACACACATGCGGTTGCAGGTGGGGCATGGGACACCGGTGGTTGTTGGTATCTGGGATACATTTCTGTGGCGTCTCTCACGGGTTGCGGCAAGACGCTGGCGGCGGTCAGCCTCAAAGGTGGAGCAGGCTTTTCTGGTCAGGGCTCGCCAATGCTTTCTGTCTGAGGCAGCGAGCTCGAGCTGGCGTGGTTGAAGGTCTGCCCATTTGATGTTTGTCTTGAGGTTGTCTTTGTACCTCTGGTGAGGGCGGCCTTGGTTTCGGTTCCCCAGGGATAGCTTGCCATAGAACAACTGCTTTGGGGTTCTGCTTTGATCCATGCGGATGACATGGCCAGTCCATCGAAGCTGGGCCTGGATTATTTTGGCTTCGATGCTTATTGTGTTGGCTCTATCAAGGACTTCCAGGTTGGTGATTCGGTCCTGCCACTTGATCCGCATGATGGATCTCAGGGAGCGTTGGTGGAATTGTTCTAACTGACTGATGTGCCTTCTGTAGAGTGTCTACGTTTCACATCCATATAATAGAGACGTGAGGACAACTGCATTGTACACCTTCAGCTTTGTTGACAGGCGTATGTCCTTGTGCTGCAAGACCTTGGTTCGGAGTTGTCCTAGTGCTTGACTGGCTTTTTGGGTCCTCGCAGTGATCTCTTTGTCCAGAGAGCCATCACTAGATATTGTACTGTCCAGGTATTTGAAACTGTCCACATTCTTCAGCTGCGTGTCGCCAATGGTGATCCAGGGTTGCGAATGGACAGTGTTTGGGGCGGGCTGGAAGATGACTTCTGTCTTTCCTAGACTAATTGTGAGTCCAAATAGGTTGGAGGCTTCAGAGAATCTGTCCACGATTGCTTGTAGGTGAGTCTCTTCATGGGTCATGAGGGCGCAGTCATCTGCAAAGAGTGCATCAATGATGAGTCTTTCTAGTGTCTTGGTTTTTGCAGCTAGGCGACGGAGATCAAACACTGATCCATCCAGGCGATACCTAATGTAGATGCCATTGTCAATGTCCCGTATGGCATGGAGTAGTACCTGTGTGAAGAAGAGGTTGAAGAGTACTGGAGCGAGTACACAGCCCTGTTTGACACCATTAGATATGGGGAATTTCTCTGAGGGTTCACCGTCTGAGAGAATCTCTCCATTCATGTCAATGTGAAGGAGCCGGATGAGGATGGTAAACTTCTGAGGACAACCAAGTTTCTTGAGTACTACCCACAGTGCGTCTCTGTTGACCGTATCGAAAGCCTTTGTCAGATCCACGAAGACAGCATATAGATTCATGTTCTGCTCAAGGCACTTCTCTTGGACACTGCTGCAATAAGCCTGTTGAGCAAGATGCGAGCAAGTATTTTGCCAGCAACGGAAAGCAGGGAGATGCCTCTGTAGTTACTGCAGTCCATACGTGTGCCTTTACTTTTATAGAGGGTCACAATTGATGCATCACGGAGGTCGTCTTGCATCTCTTCTTCCGTCCAGATGCTGATTATCACGTCGTAGAATGCCTCCAGAGACTGCTTACTGAGAGTCTTGTACACCTCCGCTGGGATACCATCCTTTCCAGGCGCCTTGCCACAGTTTGTTTAATGGCCCTTCTCAATTCCCCCATCTTTGGCAGAATATCCAGTTGGTGGAGCGTTGGCTGTTGGCTGTTGTTGACAATGTTGAGGGCTTTGCGCAAAAGCTTAGGACGTCTTAGGTGGTGCGGGGCAATGTGCAGCTGTAGGGTAGTTCTGACAAGTCTGTGGTCTGTCCAGCATTCTGCTCCTCGCATGGCCTTGGTGATTTGGACATCCTTGGCATCACGCTGGCGTACTATTACATAGTCAATTAAGTGCCATTGGCGAGATCTGGGGTGCATCCAGGTGATCTTGTGTTTGTCCGCCATTCTGAACATTGGGTTTGTGATTAGGAGGTTAAATTCTGTGCATTTGCTGAGTATGAGCAGGCCGTTGCTGTTCATTCTGCCGACACCGTGCTTGCCAAGCACACCTTTCCATCGAACATAATCGCAGCCAACACGGGCATTGAAGTCCCCCAGTAGTATGATCTTGTCGTCAGCTGGAATTGAGCTAAGTACAGAACTGAGGTCCGTATAGAACTGCTCGATGGTTTCTGCTTGACTCGATAGGGTAGGGGCGTATGCACTGATGATTGTTGCGTGCCGTTTGTGGCTGATAGGTATTCGCAATTTCATTAGCCTCTCATTGATACCAACCGGCATTTCCGGGAGCTGCTTCAGAAGACTTGATTTGATAGCCAGGCCGACTTCATGGATCCTGTCCTCATTTTGGGCTTTTCCTTTCCAGAAGAATGTGTAGCCACTGGCTAGCTCAGTAAAAGAACCCTCTTCTGCGAACCTGGTTTAACTCAAGGCTGCAATGTCAATTTTGTAGCGTGCTAACTCCTTAGAAACTAGAGTTGTTCTCCTGTGGGGTCTTGCTATGTTTTCTTTGCACATGAGAGTACGGATGTTCCATGCTCCAATAATAAGTTTTTTTCTTCGATTATTTCGACCGCAGATATGGATGATCTTGCCAGCGGCGGTATGCTGACAAGATTTTTACAAGGCAAGCTTTTTTAGGCCACCTTTTCTAGGCCTCTCCCTATTCAGGGTGAGCAGCGCCGTCCTAAAAAGGTCTGCTCAGTCACCCCTGGATGCTGCCGAACTGTTCAGCTGCCTTGGGTACAGAGCAGAACGACCACTTGTCCAAGGGCCGCCTACGTGCAGGTCTCTGACTACAACTCCCAGTGGTCATCTCCACCTGTTGCGTCGCCAGTCGCCCATCGCCGTAGGACTTTGGTAGGTGTTGGTAAAGAACGATGAGTGTGATGATAAGGATGAATGATAGGTGCACAACACAACCTGTGCGTGAAGGAGATTAAAGTGAAACAGCCTTTGCACAGAGACAGCCTCACTCTCTCGGCCTTGGTAGTTAGAACTCAGTGGTACGAAGATTCGTCACGGCTGGGGACTACTTCGGCTGCATTGGATGGCTATGACGTCTTCCGTGCCTTGTCATTCCCTACGCTCTCCACAAAGCGTTTGCAGATTCGCCTTTGTGGCCGTTGGATCACTCAGTTGATCTCTTCCGCCCACTCTGCCGAATCTGGCTTTACATGCAAGGATAGGCAAGCTCCTAAGTCACCGAGGGTTTGAGGCCCGTCGGCTACCCTCCACCTGGTTTAGCCGGCCAGTCGAAGCCGTTGCCCGTGGTGTGGCCGCTGTGCATGCTATAGCTGCTTGGAGCCACAGGTGAGGGCTGAGCGCCTGGTGAGGACCAAAGATGGGCAGGCTACTCCCGAAGGAGCACGACATGCCACCCACCAGAGGTACTACTACCCCTCCCAGAGCACCGCGAACACCACATACCACCTATTAAGTTAATCTTGTGCGACCATGCGATTCTGATTTTCTATCTTAATAGTTCGCGGTAGTTGTTGTGAGTTGAGTTCATTCCGCAAAATATCCCT
Source organism: Unio pictorum (assembly GCA_030141615.1). Lineage (NCBI taxonomy): Eukaryota > Metazoa > Mollusca > Bivalvia > Unionida > Unionidae > Unio > Unio pictorum. Next base: position 1,868,486 of record JARLTB010000264.1, read on the forward strand.
AATGCTTTTACTTGATCTTGAATAAAGCTTTGGGGGGACTACCCCTCCAGTTTCCTATTAATACAATTTTAGTTTTGTCATGGTTAATTACGGAACCAGAGGCTTTTCCAAATTGTTGAAATTAATACTGTAAATGTTTGAAGGAATATTGAATTCTTGTAAAATTGGTACAGTTATCTGCATGTATTATGGTTTTAAATACATTGATTAAATACATTGATTAAATATATTGATTAAATACATTCATTAAATACTTTTAATTAAATACATTAATTAAATACATTAATAACTTGTGTATTCCTCTTTACTAAAGCTATTACTCTGTGCAGCTCCCGCACTGCACAGAGGACCCATTTAGAGGGTTTCAACATTAAATAATGAATTCCGAAAATGTTCTGGATAAATAAAGTAAATCAAACGAGACAACCCAATTCAAGTGGAGATAAGTACAACGAAATTTAAAAATATGTGGTGACCCCCACTCCATTCCAGTTGTACTCACTTGTAAATAAATATATATGCGAAAAAATGACGCAAGAAAGGCAAACAGGAAAATACACTAGGAATATCTCTTAAAGAAAAGTAATACATCCTTGATTCCGTCAAAATTTCAAACTTATTAGAAAAAGATTATGAATTAAAGATTACAGCAAATGATCCCCTTTTAAAAGGATCACAGAAAATAAGACAACTGGGAAAAATTTGATAAAGTTGAATGCTATCCCAACAAAATTACACACACACACACACACACACACACACACACACACACAAAACAAATAGCACCAAACATAAATAGCACACATGGGATATAGAAGACCTCTAGCCAAGTTCAACTAAGAAAAACTAATGAAGAGATATTTGGGTGTCGGTGAAGAAAACTTACTCGAAAATTCAATCCTATAGAAACACTAAGGATAAAATACCCCCATTTAATTTTTATTTTATTTTAAAAACTATATAATTTTAAACTAAACGAGAGAGTAGTGAATAATAAAAAAGCAAACAAACACATAACTACACACACACGCATAAAAACTTTTTTACTTTTTTGTTTAAAGAAGGGTCATTTGTCTGGTGCTCCCCCTCCACCCAAAAAAAAAGGTTTTAAAATCGTGTTTCAAATTTGGTATTTTGATTAATTGAATATTAGTGTTTGGTCGATATTTATGTTCAAGGATTATATTACTATCGCGTATAGCATTATAGATAATGGACAGCCTTGTTGTTACCGATCTTTCTAAGTTTTTTTCATCTGTGAGAATTCCTGTTTAAATTTTTTTGACGTAATGTTAGCATTCATGGCTTTAATCCAGTTAATAATTTTTATACCAAAATCACACTTCTTAAGGTTTTAAATATGAAGGCATGCTCTATTTGATCAAAAGCCTTCTCCTGACCGAATAGAAACATGACACCCTTTTAATTTTTAATTTATAAAAATTCTATTATAGCTGTTATAGTGTATTATCTAAGACTTCCCTTTTTAAGATCTTTTTTTAAAAAGAGCTTTTAATTATTTTCTTGGCGGTGAGAAACATGTCACATTTTTCACATTCACTTATATGTATTTGTTTGTATATATTTGTGTAAAAGTTTTCAATGCATTCTAATTAAGCATTTTTATCCTTATCAGTTATGTTATTAAAACGAATTGATTCAATCTTTTTTAAATTCCCCATTTTTATTTCTAGTCTTTTATACAATCGTCTTCCTTTAAAAAAACAATACCAATTCGAATGATGTTCTGCCCTAATTTTGATACCTTGGTTAATTCTTTTTCTAATTCCTCCCATTCTCCAATGATTTCTTAATCTTCATGTATTAAATGTGCATTCTTTATTTCATTTTTAGAGTACTTCTTTTTAATTCATTGTTTATGTATAGTTTTAGTTTTGCTATAATTTGTTATTATCCTAATCTCATTCTGTATTATTTCCCAGTCTCTTAATATATTTCCCACTTTTTCTTTTACATTCTTCTTACGAATGCGTATGGTATGTACATAGTCGTCATCTAAAAGGCGAGTATTTATTCAATTCCAATACGCCTGCGCCCCATTTTATTTTTGCAATCAGTACCTGCAGTGTAACCAATATGTGGTCTGAAATCTGCTCATCTGAAATTGCTCACTTGTTAACTACATTATTATAGCTATCTGAGATATGGAAAATGTTAAACCTACTTCCACTGTTCTTTCCATTCATGTACGTAAATTGCCTGACATTCGTGTTATGTTATTGGGTTTTGGAAATAATTTAATCCATTTATGAAGCCGCCTGTTATCTGACTCGGTGAGTTGTTCACTTTTGTTCAATTCTGTTTATATCCAGTTGAAATCTCCTCCTATTATACAAGGGTCGGTAACATAGTTTTGGATTTAATGATTTGCTTTCATAATAAAAATTATTTTTTTAGGGCTTACGTTTCCAAATGGTACATATGTATTAAATATATTCAAATTATTCAGTTTAATTAAACAAACTTGTACTTCATTTGGGGGTTTTAAGTCTTCAAAGTTTAATCTCTCGGCAGAACGCCGAACAATTGTAGCTACCCCAAAAAAAGGTTTCGGACAGGTGGTTATTGGTAATAACTAAGTCGTCTAATTCCTCCTCACGTTTCTTCATCACATGCTCAGACATTTTGTGCGGTTCTTGTAGTAATATTGTGATAACGTTTTTATTATTTTTGATTTGATCTATTCTATTTTATTTGTAATTCCCTTTTATGATCATTGTCAAAATATGTAGGTTTAATCCGTCCATAATTGATTTCTTTATGTATTCATTTGTACATTTCAAGGTGAAAGTCTTATTAAAAAAAAACAATTAAATTCACAATAATTTGGTTTGTTTAGACGGAAATCCTCTTTGCTCTGTACTGTTCTATAATAATGGTTCTCCTTTCTCTATTCAATGAAACTGCTCTTCGCTCTTGCTTGTGATTTTTATTTTCATTTCTTGATTCTCTAATACATTCCGTTATGTCTGATTCTGAGGGAGTAATAGTGGTGGAAGCTGCCGTTTTCCTCTTTATTTGAATGTTTGGAGCTGATGTATCTGTCCGTATTATCACGGGATATTACTTATTTCCAGAATTTGCTTGACTGGCATCTTCCTAATTTTCTGATGTATCTTGTGATGGCACTTCTGAGCTTGCTTCCAGACTGTCCTGGATAGTAGAACTTGTCATCTCTCCTATTTTGTCTTCCGTCGGTTATGGCACTTGTTGTAAAGCTTTTTCCGTGTTCTCGTCAACTTTTGATTCTTGTGTATTCTTTCCTGATGCCGCCGCATATGATTTTGGGACTGTGTCATGTGTTTGCTGATGGTTTTGGTTGTGGTTTTGGCAATCCCTTGGAAGGTGATATATATTTAGACACCTATTACATTGTCTATGGTTCTCACACACTCTGTACCATGATTTAAGCATAAAACCCATGACATAGATAAATGGCTGTATCTTCTTGGTATCTTCAGCTGCTGTGGTTAAGATTCTTACTCCTATTTGTGTGGACTTCAACTCCGAATTTCTTCTCCACCGTACTTGTTAATTAAGGTCCAAACCGAATGACTGACCCTGGAGTAAGATAGTCCATATTACAATCTAGTGGTGTACAATAGTGGTGTGGCTGAGGTGGCAGTATTTTCGGTAGGAAACCGGTAAATTACACAATGGAATCAATAAGTAGGTACTTAGTAGATACCGTTTATGTATCCATAGTGAAAAATGGGTAGTTATATTGGTGTAATGTGCCTGTAAAATCGTAAATTGACTGGCCTAAGGTGGCCGAGTTAAAATAGTTTCCAGTGAAAAGGGGTATACTTGTGTATTTTCTATTGTATAACCGGATGGCGGTACAGAAATCTGATGATGATGAAGAAAATACATGCAAATGTGCGGTTGATGGACTTGGCAAGTTGTTTTATCTGTGGTCTTGAATTGATTAAAGCAAAATTTAGTATATAAAGATAGACACGTCAGGCTTTCCAATTTACAACTCAAATTGTTGGAAGTCTTTAGAAATTTGGGGAAACATATGACTTCCAGCGGGATTCGAGCAGGGGGGTTTGACACCGCTCGGTCAGGTAATACCCTGTGCGTGTAACGTTTACGGAGATTATATGTAAGTGAAATATTAAAGCAAACGCCTTAGTTTAAAGATGAAAATCATATGTCACAATCTACCATATAAATGGAAATGACTTAGTTTTCTTTCCTTTATTAAATTTGATACCATTAACACTTTTCTCAAAATGCGATGTTGACGACATACATCTTTCCGGCTGCCCCAGTTGCAACGGGATCATCTCCTAAGTGTCAAGGACAATTTTAACATTGTAACAAAATGATTATCAGAAAGTTATTATTTTGTCCCTTAATCTGTATCACTGAATACTACAATCAGTTTAGAATGCGAGGAATCAATTACTTGCAACAAATATGTTGCGACTTTACAGTTACGACACAATGTGCTGAAGTATGCAAGCATTTCACTAGTATGTCATACCTTCCGTTAGTGGTTGTTTGCATCTGTTTCTATCGATTTGACGCTTCTTTAGTGTTGAAATTCCAAGAAGTGGAAAGTACAGATAAAAACAGATAAGAGAATATCATAAAAGACTTAAAATTGTACATGGTATGATTATACCTTTTATAGTGGAACTTGAAATATGTACGAGTTGACCATTTAACCTTCGAAGCAGCAGTGAAGGGTGATTTTGATCAATTTATAAGTGGTTGCTGGATGTGTTGTAGTGGTCATAATATTGCTTTATGTTTAGTAGTGATCTCAAAATATGACTCAATTCGATGCGAGTGATCAGGAAAGGCCTTAATTATAAGGTGAAACATGCGTAAAACTAATCGGACATCTCGTCTCTCTACTCCTCAGTATACTCCATTGATGACATCGTCTGCCTGCGTTGAGAGGCAAATTCATTTCCATATTCTGCATCACAAGATCAACTGACAATTGGAGTGAAAGTAATTCCCGCAATGGGTAACCCGCACTTTCTCCACTTTTTCCAGTCTTCTAGCCAGTTCTTGCACTGTTCTGTTCAGAGGGAACTAACTCATTGCAATTCTAATTTCATCTTTTAGGGCAACGTACACTGACTGCTATGTTAGAGTATCGAAAATCCAAGATGTTGAAAAATGGAATTTTATATCATCAATCCTTATTCCTGAACTGAATGGAAATAAACATATATTTTCCGAAACTATATATTCAAGTATTTTATCATGTATTACTCAAACCAGCCAGAACCAGTCTGCTGGTCACTGTAACAAGAAAAGAATCAAGCGGGTTTGAGCAGCTTAAAACCTCTCAAAACCTGTAAAACTGAGCATTAAACCATAAAATCGGCTTGGACTAAACCGGTATGAATTGGTATTAAACCAGAATAAACTGGATTGAACAGGTTTGAAAAAACTGAACCGGTTTGGACTGCTTGAAACCTGTAGAAACCTGTGCAATAGATACTCAACCCATAAAAACAATCTGGGGAAAAAAGGCTTGAGCTAATTTTAAACCAGTACAGACTGGTTTTAACTGGTTTGAAATGGATGGATCCGCTTTGAACCGGACTGATGACGGGATCTAGTTCTACCTTTGGAATCTTACTTTTTGTAACGTACTGGAAAATTATCTTTACGACTATATACATGTTCTTCAAGAATTACAAGCGTACGGCAATTTGTTAAAGAAATATATGATACATCATTACCTTTGTCACATACCTGAACTCTTTTGATTTAATATTTCTACTGACACTAATAGGGGATAACATTGGAAACTAATTACGCAATTTGTTTCAAAGATTAAGTGAAACCGACAAGTTTTATAAAGCGCCTTTACTTTAAGGGTTAGTTATTATGCTGTTGCTCCACTATAATTCTTTCAATCATTGTAACACTTGAAAATAATTAATGAGATATAGACAATCCTTAGGATTAATAATTATTACCAAATGACGCTTAAAGCTTTTCCAAAACTCTTCCAATGCTTTTCTAGAGTTAAGAGCGTTTCAAAAGCATTTATAAAGCTTTAGCATCAGAACCAACGTTCTTCTTATGCCTGAAGAGTTTACTTGATTTGGGAATATAATTGGAAGACTTTTCTAAGAATTACCTAAGGGCATTTGATGATTGCTGTTGTTCTGCTATACTTCTGTCAGTGCATTCATCTGTTAAAGACGTTAATGAGATACAAATATTCTTTTGGAATCTTACGTCTTCTAATGTATTGGCAAATGCTCTTTGCAAACTATATGGCTCTTCAAGGTTTACGAGCTTTAAGGAAAGAAATATAAGATAAGTCATAACTGTTGTCACGTTCCTGAACTGTTTTGATTTTATATTTCAACCGAAGACAATAATGCATATCATTGGAAACGTATTAGAGTACTAACCTTTATGGTTTAGTTATTATCCTGCTTCTCCACTATCTCTAATCCAATCATTGTTACACTTGCAAATGTTGACGAGATAAAGATCATACTTTGGAATAATAATTCTTCTTAAATGACGACTAAAGATCTTCCCTTACTCGACCAATGCTCTTCAGGAGTTAAAAGCAGTTTTACAGCATATGAGAAATTTTAGCACAATAATATATGGAATATATGTTAAAGATAATCTCGAAACTGGTAAAATGATACAAACATAAAGCTAGTGTATCTTATATTTCATCTAAAGCGATTTAAAGCGAGGGGAAATATAAGGATTATTATTTCAAACAAAGTAACGTTAGGGTATGACCCATTTAATATTAATATCTACTTCAATAACTTGGGCATATGTGAACCTATATGGGTATTAGATTTCAAAGTTAATGTCATCTATCCTTTCCATTTGCCGGCAAAACTAATTTTAGAGAGCAATAAGAAAACAAGAAAATAAGGAACATGCTTTTGGTGTAGTTAATAGTAAAACTGCATATGCCTTACTGACGGCAATGCTTAGCCTGTATTTAAAATTTTACATTTACGATTTATGGTAGAATGGAAAACTTTACACAGTTTGAGAAAATACTTTTGTTGTCTTCTTCGATACTATTAAGTGTGTAAAGGTCTGCTTTCCTGAATTTTGCCAAGGACTATGTATCATAAATGGATAAATCTTTATGGCGATAAAATAACCTCATCTATAGTGTGATTGAACTGTCAGAGTTTACCCATTTTTCGAATCCGATATTTCCTTAATAGTTCTTTACTGAATCATGACCGAGGAACACGGAAATGTTTAACATTATTCACTCTCATACGCGAAAATGACGATTAAACAAGACATTACTGACACCATGTATTCCATCATGTCCTGCTTTCCAACATCCGTGAAAATGTTTTAATGCTAAGTTAGGTTAAGCAGCGTTAAAGCATATTGATAATTATAATAATATGGATTAGGCATGAAAATACGAGGTAAAGAAAGTCACCTATCATTTTTTGGGGGTCTGTACCCAGCTGAATCATCCGCTTAGTAATGCAGACAAACAGAATATCACAATATGCAACGTACATCTCGCGATTATTTACAAAAGATACATGGTCTGTCTGCATCACTGTTTCTGTTCAAGCATCAGACATCGATAAACGATATTACCGCCACCTAGTTTGTTACTATGAAGGGATGCAATATATGTTCTGTAATCGACCATTTATTATTTTTGTCCCGCGCAGATAGATAGGACAAATTCCACAAACAAGTTAATGCATACAAATCAGCCCAAGAAATCAACTACTGCCGTAAGGACTTTTTGTGTCTCTACTTCCAATACCTCAACAACCAGTTCTGTGCCTAAAAATAGTATTTTAACATGCAATGGCCATTTGGTGTGGTCCTTATATTTTGAAAGGTTTATTCTGAGCAAGCCAACGAAAAAGCATCCTTCATCTGTTACGAACCATGTACTTTTGTCTTTGGAGGCATACACTTCTAAAACAGCTTGCGTTAATCCATTTTGTGCAGGAAAATATTCTTGACACTCTACGTCTTGACCTATTGCAATAGATTGGCCAATCTCAATGTGCTTATTGAATATGTCGTCAACATAAGCATAGCCGTCAATAATTCTCTTCTTTTCAGGAGGATGGAAGCCTGGCTTGAACTTTACCATTCTTGCAATGCCATAAGAGTACTTGCTGATCCGTCTTGTTATAATGGTATGACAGTCTCCAAATAACACGGCACCTTTCATTACAGCGCCTGATGGCTCATCTGGTCTCAGTACCTTTGTTGTAAACATCTCCTGCATACGATTGTATACATACTCCGACTCAGAAAATCCACCCACCATTACAATGTAGGAAAGATCCGGTACTTTCTGAAGCAAATCTGAGACATGATGGATGATGTTGGACAACGTTTGGTCGAAAAAACTTCTGAAAAGGCTATTTCCGATTCGAATCTTTCCATGCTCAAACTGAACGTTACTTAACAATTCGCCGTTTGTATTGTCAACATTCATGTCAGCCGTGGACGTACGCCTATATATCTCTAGAAGAACAGGACATGAAAATGTCACTGTCTCTGTGCTGCAATTGAAGAGTCTCTTCTTTCTGTCAAAAGTGTTGAATAATTCTAAATATTCTTCTAAATATTGATCTTTAAATTGGCTCATAACATTCGTTCCAAATGTTTTTGTGAGAAACTGTCTGAATTCTTCGTCAACGTTGTTTCCACCATAGTCACCTCCGGTGGCTTGATGCAGTTCCGCGAGATTCCCGTCCTCTTGAATCTCGTGACATGTTATATCAGCCGTGCCACCTACAAAACAAAAGATAAACAAAATACTTTGGGTAAGTTTTTTATTATGATCATCAACAGTTTTCAAATATCGCCGTTACTCGAAAAGGAGCACATACCTGTGGTACTGAACATGTCATTTTCCAGTCAAAATCCGATCTATTTCAAAACAATGATATATGTGATTTTGTGCTTTTATTGACATAATACAACAACGAATAACCAGTGACGTTTGTAAAACGAAGTACCTCGTGATGTGATATAAACTTAGAGATATTGATCGATATGGCCATCATTTATGGAATAAAATCGTAACACGAAAATTAAGCTTCCGAAAAAGTATTACGAAATGAATTTTGCATTTTCACATGATCTGGTAGAATTACAAAAGACTCGTACTTACCGCCAAGGTCTAGTACAAGATATTTAGTTCCAGGCTGGAATGGTTCTGTTGTTTCTGAGTCCTGATTAGCGGCAGAATTTACTTGTTTTCGAGCCTTAGCATTACAGTACATGGATGCAACTTCCGGCTCTAGAGCAATGGTGAGGCTTTCATCGTCAATACCGGCCTGATATAAAAATTAATTTCCCAGATTAATATACAATCCATTGCTGATGTGGAATATTTTATATTTGGTTGGGTGAAACCATGACCAAACTACATTCATTTGAGTTATTTTTGCTCTAAGTTGAAATTCAATTATTTCCTCTGGTTTGGGCTTAAAATATAATTGGCTTCCACACCGTCAATGATCTAATCGATTCTTGAAACCCGAGGCCTTATAAGTCCGTTGTGTTAAGTTTTATTAATGTTTGGAGCTTTTATGTGGATGGCTAAGTTCTTAAAATGGGAACTGTTCAATTGCATTCCCTCGCATATCACATATTATTATATACTGTATTTATTTCGAGACTATATTACATTTTGCAACGTTATTATGTCAACGAACCTTTTTGGTTTTTCCTGTAATTGCTGCTGTGGAGATTGCGCCACTATGGGGTATCTAGGGTCTCACATCAGCAACCAAGTAAATCTAAGACAAGTTTACATAAGGCCAATCTTGGTACTGTTCAGTATGTTGTAGAGCGTGCATTACAAGTCAGTTATTATGTAAATATGGTTAAGAGACCATGTGACATTGGGCCATTGCTGTTTACTAGGCAGGAAAAGAAGATTCTCACAGATGTCAGGAAGACAGTACTCCAATTACTGTAAGGACACACTAGCATCAAGATAAACTTGTAATCTCGCATTATAGAAACGTATAAGACGTACCCTGATTCAAAAAGAAATACCCGAAATCCAGTCAATAAATTGTATATGTTCAACTTTATAACGTGAACAAACATGTAGCCTTGAAGTCATTTTAAGTTTAAGTTAGGTTAGTTTTTGTGCCATTATTCTATTAGATTTACTGATACATATTCGAAATTATCCATTCTTTCACATTTATTACTTGTATACAGCCAATTTTATTTGTCAAAATTCATTTTCTATTTTATTGTAAAAATGAGGCTTTGTTCTCGTTTCTTGTTGTTTTTGGGTTTTTTTGGGGCTGTTTTGGGGAGTTATTTTCTTCTTCACCCAATGTATAATAACTGCTAAAGAAAATGTGCACAACTTACGTAATTTGATAACGACCATATACGTAGGCACTTTCAATAAATAAAACAAACTGAAAGTACACCTGTTGAATTAGTGGTGCAGCTGAGATTGTGTTATAGGCTCAATTAGGCTAGAAAGCAAAGATGAAAGATAACTCAGCAACAATTGTGGGAACATAATGAGTTGTCGATATGCGCATCCTTAATTCATGATCATAATATTTGCCAAGTTCAATGGTAATCAAACAAACACTTTTCTTACTTATGCGCTAACGAAATTATTTCATGTTCCTTAGGTATTTTCAACGGAACTTATAATTCACTAAATTTTACTGCATGATTAATAGTGTAATTTGCGTTAAAGATTGTGCAGCTTTAGGGGTAAATTGAAGACACACACACACACACACACACACACACACACACACACACACACACACATATATATATATATATATATATATATATATATATATATATATATATATATATATATATATATTCCCTTTTGTGGCAAATGGGGAGATTTAATGAATCAGCTGTCTTCTTTAGACAGCGCATTGTTTTACTAATACCACAAATCAAATAACAAAACTTAACGCAAAGTACATACAAAGTGCAGAGGTATATGCACATTTCTCTTCTCATCAAGCTCGTTTCGACTGCAAACAAATTCACCTTGCACACATCTCTCTGAAAAGAGGAACTCAATAAGTGTAGATCGGAACCTAACAAACTGCAGGGCTAGTTGGTCTTGAGTCTAAACAGATTTTATCACACACTGCTGCAAGGCGAAATGGGACAAAAACATAACAATACGTGCAGGAGCAAACGGACTGGTGGAAATGTGAATCTTCAAGTGATTCGGTTGATGACCACAATATCTATCAAGTTTCTTATTAAAATTTATGAAACTAGTTGCGCAAACGAGATAGGATGGTCCAACCTTCGAGAGGAATACTATAAAACCTCGCCGTTTGTGTATGTATACAAACAAAATTATTTCTTACAATTTATCATGGTATATATCTGGAAACAGTGTTATTGGTCATAGAGAAGGCGTCTAAATATATATTCGGAATACCTCCCGTGCTGCCTCCCGCATGAACTGTTTGGCGCTGTCATTCCATATTGCAGGAACTGTGATAACCCAGTGGATATCGGGAGCTATCACTGTGACGTATTCATTATCTCCGTTAATATGATCTAGCAGATGATCCTTAAGACACTTAATGCCGGCTGCAAAAATATCAACAGCGCGCATGCTTTTCCCAGTCATGTCTTTCAAGGTCATATCTCTGTTCAAGGGCTGAAAATATAAAGATTTTTTTAAAAAAATATCGAAACTGAAATGATAAACAGCCATGATTATTAATGAGAAAGGATAGTAGCTGAGAAAGGGGATTTCATTCTATTTCAGAGTTAAAAAAGAACACAATGCTTAAAAAAAGAACGCGATATACACATCCTCATTACATTTTTCATGTGAAAGATATCTATCTCTCTCTCTCTCTCTCTCTCTCTCTCTCTCTCTCTCTCTCTCTCTCTCAACATATTTTTAAAATATCATTTCATGCAATGATCACATGGCCTCTCAGCCTTGAGATTGTTTGCTATGTATGGGGAACATATTTGTTTTTAAATTGTGCCTGCGTGCACCCTGATTAATGCCTTTAATATTAGTATAATCATGTTCATGCACAAGATAATCACAACAGTGTACAAATTATGGAGAAAGGTTTTATAATGAGCTTAAGTTCGATGGAGCTAAATAGAATTCGTAACATTTTTGGAGGAGGCATTTTTTCCGAAGCACAAAGGCCATCCTCTGTCATAGTGCAGAAGTCCCATGTCTGCCTGGACATTTGGCAAGACAATACATGTAAAACAAACGGTTTGGCTATAAACAATCTGTTTGCATACGTCACACACGAACTGGGACAAGTCATGTTAGTAGGGCATTGTTGTCTAGCTGTTACAAACATTTTGATAACTCTATCACGTCGTGTTTAAGTCCTGGCTCAACGGTTTAAAACAATTAGGCAGCCTCTGTCGATAACCGTTCTTAATGGCGGCTACTATCGATTTCAAATACTGCTGCATTTGTCAAAAACGATATATAAAGCTATTGTCGGCACACGCCTCCGTCCGCTGAATCAGCGTTCTCCAATAGCAAGATTTTGATTATAAGTGTCACGTGACTACTTTAAAGTAATCGAGTCTAAGTATGTTTTTTTACAGGACTGTGCTGCTAAATACCCATTTGATATGTCCTGCTGTCTGATTAATTAATGATTCGTAGATTTAATTTAAGATATGGATGTTGACTGAAAATGACAATCAGTTCGACATAGTGATGGATAATAATACGCAATGCCACGTGGCTTGCTACTGCATATGATACTCTTTATGTGTGCCAGATTCTACATAAACATTCATTTTGTTATCATTTATGCCCTCTTAGTAACAATTTATGTTAAGCCAATAAAGATGCTAAGTGGGACGTACCTGCCAGTGAATTCCAAAGTACGGAAGCACATAATGGACATTATTTCATTACTGAATTCAAAAAAGATGGAAAGATATAAGGAACTTTTTAATTTTGATACATGTTGATTGTTTCAATACTACAGTTACGTTTCTTTAATGTAATAGTAATTTCATATTTTGAAATAGTTGTATTTTCATGTATTACAGATTTTTACCCTTATTTGATGAGAGTTCTCGACCACGAACTAAAACAGTATTTAAACACAATTCGATATCTTGTGTCTTGAATGCTAGTGAGCTCGAGGGTTATGCTAACTGTAATTCCCTCAGAGGAAAGGCAGTATACAGGAGTTTGCTACTAAATATCTTTTTTATATGCCCTGCTCTCTGATTCACTTTCCAAAAAGTGACAACTAAGATTGCCATTGCAATGAGAGGTGACCTAAGTGCAGTTTATTTATATTAGCTTCTTTAGGAACCAGCCTTCAAACACACTGTTGCTGCTGTATAAAGCTAGTGTGAGGTCATGGCATGGTAGAAGTGAAAACTATGGTTAATCGGATTTGATTGTAAGTGAAGACTGCTATCATTTATTCTGTAGTCGCAGATAAGGTTAGCCTTCTTCTTACCCGAAGCATTACATACCTATATAGATTAAATGGATTTGTATAACTTTTCAATCATATTCTCCTATTTCAGGTCACCGAGCAGAGACCTAGGATTAGTAAACTTTATCTCCAAAGGCAAGATAACCACTGGTATAACGCTTTATTCAGTGCACAATTTTCGCAAAATGTTGTCTTTCTGACCACACAAAATGATATTTTTCAGGTGAGTCTTAAGAGCACTCTTAAAAAAGACCACTGTGTCTTTGTGTCTAATTTTAATGGGCAATTCGTCCCACGTCGCCGGGCCCTGGTGTGCAAGCGAACGTTGTCTATATGACTTTGTTTTCACCGTGGGAACAATGAGTATACGATTATCAGAAGAAGAGCGTAAGGATCTAGCTGGTGTTTACACATGGGTGAGGCTGGACAGGTATGTTGGACTGGAGTCTGTCAGTGAAACATAGCACAGAGAAAACATTTTGTGTTTGATTCTGTATCGAATCGATAGCCAGTGTAGGGTACAGAGCAGTGGTGAGGTGTGCTCTGATCGAGGTACTCTAAAGATGAGCCGCGCTGCTGTGTTTTTGAACTTTTGGAACTTTCTGGAGTAAATATTGTGACGAACCAGACAGAATTGAGTTACAATATTCCAGTCTTGAAAGTACCAATGAACACACAAGTGTTTTAGTGGCATCAACTGAAAGATATTTACGAATGGAACTGATGCGTCTCAATTCAAGATATGCAGCCTTGCATATATTCATGACATGTTGGTGCATTGTGAGAGTACTGTCTAGAGTAACGCCTAGATTTCGTACTGACTGTGAGAATTTAATGTTGGTGTTGCTGATATTTATTGTATGAGATAAAGGATATGAATGAGAAAGTCTTTGTGTTGTGAACAGAATAGCCTCAGTTTCATCATCATTCATCTGCAGCTTGTTACATGTCATCCATGATTTCACATCAGAAATGCACTTCTCTACTCCATGGATGGTAGCATCAACTTCAGTTGGGTGGCTAGTCTTGTATATTTGGGTGTCATCAGCATACAATTGGTGCGACATTGGGTGATGATCTATGACACTTGAGAGCGGCTGACTTTACAGAATGAAGAGAACAGGTCCCTGTGGAACACCACAACATACGTCAACTGGGCTGGAGTGTACTCCATTTGCAGATATAATTTGTCCGCTGTTGACTAAGTAGGACCTGCACCACTGTAAGGCTATATTCTGAATGCCAAATACATGTTGGAGACGGTGAAGTAATATATCATGGTCTATTGTGTCAAATGCTGTAGATAAATCCAGGAGAGTGAGGACTGTAATTTTTCAACTATCCAAAGCAGAGAGAACGACACTAAATACTTTCAGAAGCGTAGTTTCCGTACTGTGGCAAGGGCGAGATGCAGACTGTACATTGCTAAAAAAGACTGTTTGAATTCAAATGAGATAAAAGTTGAGTTAAAACAACCTTTTCTAAGATTTTTTATATGAATGGGAGATTGGAAACTGGGCGGTAGTTCCTTAAATCGTTATGGTCTAATGTTGGTTTCTTCAGCAGTGGCTTTACGATGGCAGTTTTGAAAAATGATGGGAATTCCCCCGATGAGAGAGAGATATTAATAACATCTGTTAGTGAAGGCAATATTGGGTCTAAGCACTCAATCAGCAGTGATGACGGAATAGGATCAAGTTCACAAGACTTTGGTGCACTTTTCATCACGAATGTCCGTACTAAATCAATAGAAACAGGTTTAAATGCTTCTAACGATTGTCGCTGAAATTCTGCATCATAACTGTATGGTGACGAATCAGTTGAATTTGTGCTGTCAAGCGAATCTCTAATGGTTTGTACTTTGTCACCAAAAAAATTTGCAAATTGGTCTGGTAGGTCTAGTGGAGAAAAGGTTGTTGGAAGTAGTGTAGATTTGTTCCTTGCCATTAGTTTGTTAGTTATCTCGAAGAGCTCTTTGCAACTGGAACTCTTTGTGATCTTAGTACTGTAGTGGGATGATTTGGCTAAATGAACTATGTTTGCGACGTTCTTCTTAGCGGCTTCGTAGATTTGTTTATGAATACTGAGTCTGGTGGAAAGCCAAAGTCTCTCTGCTTTTGGGCAATGTCTTTTAGCAGTGCGAAACTGGTCCCTAACACTGCTATATCATGGAGAACACTTTTTTTTATTGATACTCTGCATTTGGTGGCTCTGCATTTGGTGGCAGTGGCATGTTTTTCAAGCAATAAACGGAGGCAGTTATTAAGTTGTTCGGCTGTTGGATGTAAGAATGTTGTTATGTTTTCTTGGATGTCTTGCATGAATTTGGTTCTATTTATCATACGGAGGTTTCTCTTAGTAGCAAATAGAGGTGGAGGGTTAGGGACTGATACTTCGAGATGGCATACAATGCAGAGGTGATCCGATGCAAGTTCGTGGAATACAAGGGTGGATTGCAGAATATTATCATCAGGTCTATAAACAAACCAGTCTAAAATGTGACCAAGTTTATGGGTAGGTTGGTTAACTGACTGTTTAAGATTGAAAACATAAATGGAATCTAGGAGTTTTGACGTGTATGGTTTACCAGGACAGTCAAAGTGAAAGTTGAAACTTCCAAGAATAATTAGGTTGCCACCTATCGAATTTCCATACTCTAGAAGATTTGGAAACTGCTCCAAAAAGAGAGATTCAGTCAGCTTGTTTTTTCTACTAGGAGGAGGATGGTAGAGACTGAAAAAAATGGACTGACCTTTGTTCTAGTGTGAGCGTTGTTTGGACTAGTTCAAACGATGTGTGGCAGAAATTGAAGGTTGTGTTGTACGTAAGGCATTTGATCATGAAATTCTTTGTAATTACAGCAATTCCACCTCCGCGAGAGTTGCGGTGGAACGACTTGATGGAGTAATAGCTAGGTGTTAAATCCGAACACTTAGATTCATCACCTGCCGAATGTAACCAAGTTTCTGTCAGGAAGAAGACGTCATTATTCTGGTCGTTCATAAAATTAACAATTTCTGTGCGTTTTTCTGGTGATCCTACTGATTGAGCGTGAAATAATGCAATACGTAGTGGTATCCCTAGGACAGTTGACACAACGGTTGACGATTTAAGAGGAATTTGAACCAGGTTATTAAAATTAACGGCAGAATTTTAAGTTGTTTATCCGGTACGGGCGAAAGGGAGATAACTGGAATTCTTCCTGTTCTACGCCGGCCAGCTTTGAAAGAACGTTTCTTTTTTCGCTTCCGTTTACATTTAAGAAATGATGAATGAATTCCCAGTTCGTTCAGTCTTGAGCACAATGTAGTATCTAGAAACAAGGTGTGGTCATTTAATCCAGTTAATGAGGGTCCGTCGTATTGTAAGCGGTCACGCGACGGCGGTTTATTATAAAACAAATGAAGTCTTAACATTGGGACAAAACAGCTGAGAAAAATTCTAATTGTTCTCGTTTCCAAAACAAGGAGATGAATTAACACATACGAACGGAACATCCAATGCATGATGAAACACAATAATGTAGACGATGATAGAGAACAAGCACAAACATCATAAATATAGCACAAAATCGGAAGAGCCTATCTCGAGCAGTTAAGCGATGGCGGCCATCTTTCCGGATGCAGATAATTAATAATACTACTTTTGAAAGCTCTCTTGACTAGATGCTGTTTTAATCATCGATTAATAGGTAAACAAATTCAAACAACTAAAGTCCAAATTCATGGTTCATCTATATATGATCAAACTTGTCATAAAATACGATGTCCATGTCAAAAATCTTCCTCACATACGACTATGCCCGTGTCAAAATCTCGTCAAGGAACACAATGTCTGTGCTAAAATCTCGTGCTGTGTCAAAACTTCATCACAGAATACAGTGTATGTGTCAAATATTCGTCCCATAATACAGTGTCCGTGTCGAAACCTATACATGTTCGGATTAGTTATATAAACCAAAACATGGCAATAAGACAGGCAGCAGTACTAGCAACATTATTGTAATAAATAAAACAACTTTATTTCATATTACACAATGCCTGTACGTTTTCGAGAAAAAAAAACCATGATGCTTCACCTTTTACATGCAATGTATGAATGCCAGGAGCTATTTAGTCTTTGTGTCTCTATCTATGTATTGAATGCTCTGGTGTATTTTGGTCCTGCTTACATCTTAAAATACTCGTTATATACGTCATGTAAATAAATTAGCAGTATTACCGGCTTTTGGCGGAAAAGCTCCATTTTGAAGTTCTCAAAATAGTACCAGGCTTCTGCTTCTTTTTCCTTGACCAATGCCCGATATTTTTCCCCCGCTTCCGTACCAAAGGCAGCAAATGTTTTGTCTGGATTCAGGAGAATAGCTGTAGGCGTCTTGATATGTTTTCCGTCCCAGTAATGAGCAAACAATTTATCAGGATCGCATGCAAAACTATAGGCATAGCCACTGTAAGTTGTTCCAAAGTCGATTGCAGCTGTTAAGAGCCACGTGTGTTCCCTAAGCTGAGATAGACCAAAACAAAATATTTGTAAAAATACATGTCAACGTATGTATAAACACACTTACCTATTGCACGATTTAAATTAAAATGCCCCCAAAATAAATTTTGGTTCACAACACCATTCTCTACACTCGCCACTTCACTCACGGGATCTCTCTCTCTCTCTCTCTCTCTCTCTCTCTCTCTCTCTCTCTCTCTCTCTCTCTCTCTCTGTGTATATTATAAATTTGTTTGATGTATTCTTTAACGTTTAAGATCAGGACGTTCTCTAATATATCTGAAATAATTGTTTCCTTTGCGGCCTTTCTTGAAGTGACAAAGTTAAGATATGTACATAACACATTATAATTGTATTTGAGATAAGTAACATAACAATGAAATAATAGCCTTTGCGGGTACCATCGCATCTTCGCTATCCAAGGTTCCAATTTGTCAACCATACGTACACCTTGGCGAATCGAGTGCTTTGTACAAACGCCGTCTATTGGATTTCATGAGTTGCCTGCTTTATGTAATACCAACTAACCAATTGCGTGTAACAGCGGTACATTGTACATCGGCGATAAAGTTGGAGGCAATTTACTTCAGAAGAATGCTTTGTAAGCTTAACATCGAAATTATGATTACATATCAGAGAAAAGCAATTACTGGCGTATTTGAGTGAAAGATATTGTACAAACACGTACAAGCAATGGACAATTGCTTACTTATCAACCCATTTAAGTTTTGTGCTCCCTTTATCTCGATTATGTTGGAACAGTGTTCGAATTTGAACAACTTAATTTTGTTTGGATGCGGTGGCTTATCGCCACATCCAATGAAATTCAGACCTGAAACAAAAATATCTGCTTGATCCGCCGATGTGTAGATAGGGTTATCATATCGGAAATTTGGTTAGCGAAGATGGTAACATCGGCCCAACGTTGGCATTCGACATACATACATACATACATACATACATACATACATACATACATACATACATACATACTCCAGGATTAAAACTAAACTGCTTCCTACAGTTTCACAACATCATTCTCCGCACTTTCTACTTCACACAAGGGATAAGTGGTATGTCTGTCTGTATGTGTCTGTCTGTCCTCTCTCTCTCTCTCTCTCTCTCTCTCTCTCTCTCTCTCTCTCTCTCTCTCTCTCTCTCTCTCTCTCTCTCTCTCTCTCTATCTCTCTGTATCGCATCTAAGCAGCGCCCGAAACATTTCGTCCGCCCCAGGCCATGACACGCTACATTGCTGCACAAATGTATAAACTCACACTACTATGGCAGATAATAAGCTTCCTCAGAAAATGCAACTCTTCCACCAGTTTCCACGCGATCAATAGTCATGATACCATTCCAGGAGGTAGCTCTGCCGTATAGCTTCACACGCATGCCATCCAAGCCGAGACATTCAGTCATACCGCGACCAAACCAAAAATCTTACGCCTGACAGCACAGTGCAAAGTCAAAAACATATAAAACTATAATTACAAATAATCAGGAATATGCAATATTACCTAATCCCATATCAAATTACAAACTAGTTTTAAACATGACATTGCGAAAGTCGATAAATCGGTGCTTCTAACTGCTTTGCGTGTAATATGACAATGTTACCACTAAGACGACAACGTCATGCATACAAATGGCAAACCATCTCTGACAATGTGTCCACTTGGAAGACAACTTCATGCATACAAATGGCAAACCATCTCTGACAATGTGTCCACTTGGAAGACAACTTCATGCATACAAGGAGCAAACCCTCTCTGACAATGTGCTCACTTGGAAGAGAACTTTGTGCATACAATGAGCAAACCCTGTCTCACAATGTGACCACTTGGAAGACAACTTAATGCATACAACGAGCAAACCCTCTCTCACAATGTGACCACTTGAAAGACAATTTCATGCATACAACGAACAAACCCTGTCAAACAATTTGATCAACATCTTCACTAGCCACGATTCCTATATGTTACCCTAGCTTCACCTTGGCTGATCGATTATAAATTTCAGTGCTTCGGGTCCGTGAATGTCAGTGAATCCGGCTGCAAGTTACCACATCCAATCAAAATCATCGTGTTTTTACAATTATATCCTTTCCCTCAGATACACCTGTAACGTATTCTCTCAAGATCATAGTCATAATTTTTATGTTACTCTTACAAAGTGTCCTTTTGAAGTCAATTGCGTCTACTATTTTCTTCCGATGTATAATGCACCGCTTTTAAGCGCTAATGGTTAGTTGGCATTACATACATAGAGCGGCAGCTATGAAATTCAATAGATGTCGCTATAACTAAGCACTCAAACTTTCTGATCGATCGGCCATAGTGTAGAGAGGATTAACATATCGGAGCATTGGCTGGCGAGGGTGTGTGGTCAGTGGAAGAAATATTCTTGTATGCAACAAGCACACCCTGACAAACGGTGTGATCGACATAAAACAATTTCATGCACGCAGCAAGCACACCCTGGTTAGAAAAAGTACTCGCCGTTCTGGCAGAATTCCTGTTCTTTTCCTTACGGAAATTTTGCTGTGTACGTGGGCCAATCTCTTCATAATCTCGATCATTTTGTATTGCGGCTGAAAGTCTCTCATAAACTGGATAAAACAATATAAACGTTACACAGATCTGATGACACGTTTAAATTCTTCTTAATTATCTACGTCATTAGAGAGTATTTTACGAAGAAGTGTTCCAAGTGGAGTAAAATATTTACACGCGCTTTGTTTCAAATAGTGGAGCATCCAATCTTAGTATACCCGTGGCAAATTAATTTGGAAAAAGTGATCAAACTAGTTCATATTCTAAAGCAAATATTTAGAGAAGATAAAACTTGGTCTTCTTTCCAAACAATTTTTATTTCAGTAGATGTACTACCAGATGAAAATATGAGTGTTCGCATGTAGAAGTTGGGACTAAATAAAATTTGATTTATAATCAGAATTTTACTGTACGCTAGTGCTTTCTTTTATCCGCTCGATAATATTTTTGAAATTGTACCTCCGAACAAACTTGCCAAAAATAAACTAATGAAGGAAATGTAGTGTCGTTACGGGTCCTTTCTGATTTATAGAATACATATTGGTGTATAGAAATTATTCTCAGTTAAAAAGCTAAAAGGCGCCGATAGTTCAATCTGATAAGTGTGTACCATAAAGACAAATACAAGATACAAGACAATTAGTTCTTTCAAATGTTATTTTCCATAAACATTACGTTGATTTGTAATTACCCTTCGTTATGTCATAGCTCGCTGCAGGTATCCTGGCACGTTGGAGAAAGATTTCGTTCATGAATAAATTCGGTTTGTACATATATCGGCCAATATTCGTTAACAATGGGTCTTTGATCCATTTTGTTACACGTGGTCCCTGGCATTTGTAGTAAGCAGAAAAGTTTTGTCAACAAGTCCACTCCTAGACAGGGATATCATTTCAATTTGTTCGGGAGGGTGGAGTGGAGGCGGGGGCAAAACTTGGCGGGCTAATTAATTTTGTAAATAGGCTACAGTAATTTTACAGCACATGCAAATTCTATTGAAATTGTACCCGCACTCCACCCTCCCCAAATGATGTCCCTGCTCCTAGAGCTTCAAAGGTTACTGCCCTGTAGCGAGTGAAATCAGTCGGTCAATGAGAGATTGGTACGCAACTAGTCGGGTATTTAATTATTGCAACTTCCTCTATGTCCAAATGCATTGAATCAGAATAAAATATATCTTTTTTTTAAAAAAAAAAACTTTTTTGAAATATTTCAACTGGATAAACTTATATGCAACATGTGACCTTATCTACGCAGAACTCTGCTATTATTCCCAACTATATCCCAAGGTAAACGTAACAAGTGATATGGGATTAATTATGTCAGTTAGTGGCATGATGCTTAAACAAAAATATTTTGAATTTGACTAAGAAATAGAGAAAATAAATCTATTAAAATTAAGAAGAAAAAAAATGAAAGAATTCGGAGCAATTACTCCGGATTAGACTCAAAGTTGTGATTGGATGATTCTGTATTCACAGATTCATTAAGTTAGATATGTGTTTAATGCATATGTATATATATATATATATATATATATATATATATATATATATATATATATATATATATATATATATATATATATATATATAACTAGTGTATATGCTTCGTTTTCTGTGGTATACACTTCAAATACACTATGTTTCCTACAGTAGAAACTTTGAATAAGCTTCATTTTCTACAGTCGATATATCAATAGGCTTAGTTTTCTACAGTAGACACTTAAAATAGGCTTCGTTTTCTACAGTAGACATTTCGAATAAGCTTCGTTTTCTACAGTCGATACATCAATAGGCTTAGTTTTCTACTTTTCTACAGTAAACACTTCAAGTAGGCTTCGTTTTCTACAGTAGACACTTTGAATAAGCTTCGTTTTTTACAGTAGACATTTCGAATAAACTTTGTTTTCTACAGTCGACACATCAATAAGCTTTCCTATTGAGTTTTTATGTGCAAACGTTTGGTGTTTTTGTTTAAACTTTTAAACAGAAAATAAAGCATGGATTTGTTTGGCTTTCTTGCGTTTCTACAATTAATATGGGTATATTCAGGTATGTTTTACTAGTGACATAAAACTATTTTTTTTTATTAATCATTTTAACAAACTAACAGATCTCATACGTTCTTCATTGTAATTCCATGGCCTATTAGGAGACCGTTAGCTAATTTTGTTGTAATGCCATGGTCCAATAGGAGACCGTTAGCTTATCTGGTTAAAGGGATCGTTGGGTTATTTTGTTGTAGTTTAATGATACAGTAGGAGACGGCTAGTTTACTTTGTTGTAATATCAGTATACATTAAGAGATTGCTAGCGTACTTTGGTTGTAATGCCATGATACATTACGATTTTTCAAACTTTGTTTCCATGCCTAGATACATAACGATATTGCTAACATACTGTGTTGCAATGACATCATACATTACGAGACTGCAACTTACGTCGTGCCCTATTCGATTTGCTCTGTGCAATCTTTGACTGACGCTTGGACCCTTTTCCTCCCATTTCCACATCAGTATGGATTAACGCAGATAATCAACAACTTTAAAATCCTGAAAAATTATATGAAAATGAAAGTGTGAAAAGATTTTAAACGAACATTTGATATTAATTAATTAAATTATAATCATCTGCATGTTCGTGAAGGCTACTAAACTCTAAAGGCGGTGTCAAGTGTATTTTAATGTGTCGTTAATTTATTTAGTGTATTTTCATTGCATTTTAATATGTCGTTAATTTATTTAGTGGCCCAGACATAACTGTTGTTTTTTCAGCAAGGGAGAAATTAGGTCGGAAGCAATTGTAGCTAACACATGGATCTGCATTTATAAGAAACAGTTTCAAAGATATCTAATTGGTATATCCAAACTTCGTTAGTTTAGGTATAAAGGAAATATTGCCACTAATCCCATCATAATTTCGGTACTTATTTTAGAATGTGTCACATGTTAGTAATGGTTTCGGCAATCCAGTTAAAACACTGATAACTAAATTACTTTCTTCAAATTAGTACCGGTAGTAGAAGTAGTAACAAAAGCTAATATGAAACAAATTTACTAAACATGTCAATTTTACTTTCCCATTTAATCTTCTGACCTATTTAGTAATAAGACATAATCTAAGATAACTAATTTAAGTACAATTGTTCGTTACATTGATGGCGACTCACCATAAACTTACTCATGCCAGATCAGCAATGCTCGAGTACGTTTCGATAAATTTAATATCGAATATAAACTGATTTCCTAAAACCGCGGTTAGAGTCGCTACGGATTCATTCTATATCGAAATAAAATATTCAGAATTGCTGAATCAATTGTATATAGCTACTGCTTACGATGTATCATGGGGCTAATGGAAAATAAACCAAGAAATTAACATAATTGTTCTGAATCTGTCGATATTTACAAAAATAATCACATATCAAAACTATCAGCTGCTCCGTGTGACCAGACATCAGTTTATTTTAATGGGTCTACAGGTTATGTTAAAACAACTCGTGTGATCGAATTATTTCCAAAAAATTATATGATCGTTTGAACCCCTACATACAGATTGGCCATATAGATGAAGGAAAGAAATGTTAAATCATGCACTTATTTTTTTTAATATAAAAAAATCGATATAAGGAAGATAAATGGACTCCTGAATGAATAGGTGAAAATACATCCCAAGGATCATCATTTGGGATGAAATATGCACAGTATCTAAATATATATCTAAACATTTCATGATTAATTGTTGACACAAAATGCTGCTCTGATAATGTGCGGCGAGCATTATTTGCTGAAAGGTTTTTATAGATTCTTATGAAAAAATAACTGATGATCAGTAACTAATATAAACGATTTTTGGAATTATCGGAGGCTAAATGATTTCACAGTTGCAAGTGGAGAGATAGTTCGTGATACACTTCAACAACAATTATTTTTATTACATAAAGAAAATTCTAAATATACCCGTACCATTATGTTCTCGCCTAGCAGATACTACACGACAAAATATCGACGATGATATATCAGGTTCGTTGGAGAAACAAAATCTCGTGTTAATGATAGTTTTAGTTCCTGTCAGTGTTTTTTAGAGCGTATTAATTATGGACAAAACTCCATGGACACTAGGATACGCAATGACAATTCATGTATCTGAAAGATTAACCATCTCTTATACAGTTGTTTGGATTTTTAATGATAGAATTGGATGGTCAAATTTAGTTTCTCTCGCAGTGTCTCGAGTCAGAAGAATATTTCAGTTGCTGAGGGTTATCGTAGATTTTACAGAAACTGCTGACACCAATAACGATGTTGTTAGCGATGATATAATTTTTAAAAATATTTGTTTATAAACAATGTGACAAAAAATAAAGGCGACTTTGATCATGACGTTGAATTTATCATGACTTTAAAACAATAACAAAATAATCATTGTGCAAGCTCTGACACAGTGATGTTGTGGAAATATTAAAATAATGATTCAATACAATTTACCGTATATAGAATTGATAGTAGTCTTGGTTACACACGTGAACATGTGATGCGTACATGTCATGAGCGTAATCGACGTTGAGGCGCTAGTTTAGTGAAGACGGTAGTAATTGCATATCTTCAGGAATTACTTGTAATTGTTCACGTACACATCCACGTTGAGGAGCAGTTTAATCTAATCTATAGATTGCAGTTCTACCCATAGATCTTACCACACTTGAAATTTGATGTATAGTTACACACTAAATAGGATCAGTTGCTCTTTTTCTACTGTCTTCAAATTAATTGGATTCGTGTCAATATCTTACGGTAACATTGACTAATACTGGTTGTTTTGAAAAATCTTGTATTTGTATATGTGCTTTGCGATTGAATTAATGGGTTTCATAGAAATTGCACGAGTAACCTCATTATTTAATGCAGATATCACACTTGGTAGTTTTGTAACCCATTCACGAGATCTCATATCTTTCTGGCCAGCGGGAGGTCGTGGGTTTGATCCCCGACCGTGTCATACCAAAGACTTACAAAAATGATACTAACAGCTGCCTCGCTTGGTGCTCAGCATTAAGAGATTAGTGTTATGACTGGTTGGCCTGGTGTCAGGATAATGTGACTGTGTGGAACATCATGCTACACGTCTTCGGCATGATGCCCCGGTGCTAGACATCGCTATAAACTGCCTCACTGCAGATATCGTAGCGATATGACTGAAATATTGTTAAAGCTACGTTAAAACTCCTAATAAAACAAACAAAATCATATCTTTCTGAATTTTATTCATGAATATTTTCTTTGCATATTGATATAAAAATAACCGCTCAGCAAGTGTTCGATTATTTCGTTCAACGATTGTCTGATCACGATAAATTGCGGTATGTCCTCATCTGATTCTGACACTATGTTTTTTTTAATCAGAGATTATACTGTACCAAGAAACTCCCTGCCAGAAAGAATCAACTTGTATTTTTGTGGTCTTCGCAAGGGTCCTCATTGATCAATTCGTTCAAAAGCAGATGAAACTTCAATATCTACATATAATGTCAACAACAGTTAACGTGTATTTGTTTTCGTATGGACGTCTACCAATTTTAACAGTATCAAAATATCCAAATAATGAACTTCATTAGGAGTGCTGACCTCAGAGTACTGAATATGTTTAGGTGGTGGTAGATAAATGTGCCATACTACATGTCGTCTGCATCAGCGAGTTTACTAATCTGCTCCACCTCACCAATATCCTCTTGGGCTATGATTAATCGATTCAATTTCCATTATTTTATAATAATCGGTTGATTAATTACCAGCCGCTAGCACTCATTTACTTTTCATCGTGGATCATATCTGATTATTCTTGGAGATTTCAAATTTCACTTTGACTGTCCTGGAAACTCATACACGTCAAACACTTATAGATTCCATTAATGTTTTCAAGTCTTGGTTGATCTCGTTCGCCAAATCGAATGTCATGTCAGGTTCCTGGACCACAATATTTTTATCCAGAAAGATTATGTTTTCTTTGGTATTTAGCCCACTGATTTATTGGTAATTTTCCTAATGAAGTACCAATATGAACACTTATTTTCTCAGGGAGACCAATGTATATGTGTGTACTACATTTCACACACTTGCCTCTATGTGCACGCTTTTTGTTTTTTTACTATTGTTGTTGTTAATTCCCTTGTAGTTTTGGATGCTCTGTATCGAGCGCAATATAAATCCATATTATTTATTATATTTGATGTCATTAAAAGTTTTTTAAAAAGTTTTAAAAGTTTTCTCCATAGCATAGCAGTGTTAGGGACCAGCTTCGCACTGCTAAAAGACATCGCCGAAAAGCAGAGAGACTTTGGCTTTCCACCAGACTCACTATTCATAAACAAATCTATGAAGCCGCTAAGAAGAACGTCACAAACTTAGTCCATTCAGCCAAATTATCTCACTATAGTACTAAGATCACGGAGAGTTCCAGCTGCAAAGAGCTCTTCGAGATAACTAACAAACTAATGTCAAGGAAAAAATGTACACTACTTCCAACAACCTTTTCTCCACTAGACCTTCCGGATCAATTTGCAAATTTCTTCCGTGACAAAGTACAAACCATTAGAGATTCGCTTGACAGCACAATTTCAACTGACTCGTCACCATACAGTTATGATGCAGTATTTCTGCGACAACCGTTAGGAGCATTTGAACCTGTTTCTATTGATTTAGTACGGACAACTGTGATGAAAAGTGCACCAAAGTCTTGTGAACTTGATCAAATTCCGACATCACTGCTGATTGAGTGCTTAGACCCAATATTGCCTTCACTAACTGATGTTATTAATATCTCTCTCTCATCGGGGGAATTCCCATCATTTTTCAAAATTGCCATCGTAAAGCCACTGCTGAAGAAACCAACACTTGACCATAACGATTTAAAGAACTACCGCCCAGTTTCTAGTCTCCCATTCATATCAAAAATCTTAGAAAAGGTTGTTCTAACCCAACGTGTATCTCATTTGAATTCAAACAGTCTTTTTTAGCAATGTACAGTCTGCATATCGCCCTTGCCACAGTACGGAAACTACTCTTCTGAAAGTATTTAATGACATTCTCTCTGCTTTGGATAGTGGAAAGATTACAGTCCTCACTCTCCTGGATTTATCTGCAGCATTTGACACAATAGACCATGATATATTACTTCACCGTCTCCAGCATGTATTTGGCATTCAGAATATAGCCTTACAGTGGTTCAAGTCCTACTTAGTCAACAGGACACAAATTATATCTGCAAATGGAATACACTCCAGCCCAGTTGACGTATATTGTGGTGTTCCACAGGGATCTGTTATTTGGACCTGTTCTCTACATTCTGTACACTCAGCCGCTCTCAAGTGTAATAGATCATCACCCAATGTCACACCAATTGTATGCTGATGACACCCAAATATACAAGACTAGCCACCCAACTGAAGTTGATGCTACCATCCATGGAGTAGAGAAGTGCATTTCTGATGTGAAATCATGGATGACATGTAACAAGCTGCAGATGAATGATGATAAAACTGAGGCTATTCTGATCACAACACAAAGACTTTCTCATTCACATCCTTTACCTCATACAATAAATATCAGCAACACCAACATTAAATTCTCACAGTCAGTACAAAATCTAGGCGTTACTCTAGACAGTACTCTCACATTGCACCAACATGTCATGAATATATGCAAGGCTGCATATATTGAATTGAGACGCATCAGTTCCATTTGTAAATATCTTTCAGTTGATGCCACTAAAACACTTGTGCGTTAATTAGTACTTTCAAGACTGGACTATTTTAACTCAATTCTGTCTGGTTCGTCACAATATTTACTCCAGAAACTTGAAAAGTTCAAAACACAGCTGCACGGATCATCTTTATCATTATTATTATTAATATTAATTTCTTATCGACACGAAAACAAAAACCAGTCAAACATCATCCAGCGCTACCGAATTCTATCAGAATGATAATAATAGGTCCATTTGGAAGTGAAAAGACAAAATTGTTGATTAATTTAATAATGAGACGACTCAAGTGGGATACGTTGTATTCAGTTGCACCATCTGTAGATGATCCGAAATGCTGCGATGTGATTAAAGATTGTAATGAAAATGCAAAATTGTTGAATGAAGACGTTGATTATCTTGATTTTATCACTCATATTTATGACGCCATATGTAGATGATTTAGACGGTTGTATTATTAATTTAGTTGTTTATGATGCTGTGATGTTGGCCAAACAGTCAAATCTAGCGAGATCATTTGTTTTGAGGCAGTTTTTGAAATACAGATATAATTTACGTTACACAGCGATATACAAAATTACCTAAAGTGATCAGAGATGATGATGATAATAATAATAATAATAATAATAATAATAATAATAATAATAATAATAATAATAATAATGAGGACTTTGTATAGCGCCTAATCTTATGAAGCTCTAAGCGCTTTACACCATCAATAATGATATGACTACACTACAGAACAACAAATGACAAAAACAATGAAATTGGAAAACATAAAAACATGCTGAAAGCATATAAGATACAAAACATGATTAGGTCGCTAAGTTTGTCCCTGCAGTCGAAACAGGTGAGTCTTAAGAGCACTCTTAAAAGGGACCACTGTGTCTTTGTGTCTAATTTCAATGGGCAATTCGTTCCACGTCGCCGGGCCCTGGTGTGTAAATGAACGTTGTCCATATGACTTTGTTTCTTTGTTAGGCGCTATACAAAGTCCTCATTAGTATTATTTAATAAGATTTGTAGATTTGTTGTTCTGTAGTGTTATTAGATAACTGATCTATTATAGCCGTATTCAATGGAGTTGATGCACATACTTTAAGAAATATTCATCAGATTTGGTGTTCACGGTATATGGATATAAGTAACTTTAAAAAGTTTTTTCACGCGCGCAGGCTAATCCACACGGATTTATAACAATATATGTACATTATCCTAGGACGCGGTATCGTGTAAGTCTTCATAAAATCTTCTGTCACGAACTAGCAACTAGTCTGATAAAATGAATTACTCACACATTATAGCAGCAGAGAGGGTGCGACCTCAGTGAAATGTCTGGCTGGGTAAACAAAACATACATACAAAATTTCATAACACTAACGACAAAAGATAAAGTAATACAAATGATCTAACCCAATTAGAGAAACACCTCTCGGTCAGTTAGAGGCTTCGGATTGGCGTTTTAGACCTTGAAAGGTTTTATTTTCGTAGGAACATTTTTATTAAGTTTTGTGACAGTTCACTAAAAATATCTGTTCAGCCTGTCTCTTCTGATAAAAGATAGGACAAATTTTCATTCCTTGAAAATAATCGAAAACTGATTTGCATTGTGTGCTTACAAACAGCTGTCGTGGCAACAGAATAAAGACATTTTGAGACAATGCACAGAACACCATATACCAAGTATGTAGGGAAATCACAAACGTATATTTTGACGAACCTGAAAGGACAACATCAGAACCAACAGGATATCCTATCTACGTTTACGAAACTACAAACTACAAAGTTTACTGCATCGAATGAAGTTGACTCGATGCTTCTCACGTTGTGAGAAAGAGCAAGCCATTTCGAGATGGAGAGCTGATAAATAAATGTGCTCTGAAGATGTCACAAGTGTTAGGGGAGATAAATCGGCAAAATAATTGGAATGATTGTCATTGTCTCATTCAACCGTTGCAAGAAGAGTAAGTAAACCCAACGAACACGTTTCTTTCAAACGGAACGATATGGTCCATTATAAAATATTTTGGATGGTACATGAAGAAGTGATCAAGATGCAACCTTTGTATGGGAATAAAAAAGGTTCATATATTGATATTCTGCCGTCACTGAATGTTTCATAAGTGTTCATGCATTGTACCTGACGTACAAGGGCTATGACTGTCAGAAAATTGGGGACTTGTTAGTTTGCTGAAGGATAATGGAGTCGACCGCATCACACACGACACTTCATTATTCACCAGGAAACATTCTGCGGCAAAACTATTGAAGATGAATGATGCAATTAAAATGCACAGTGTTGTCAACACAGTGAACATAATTAGAGGAGGCAACAAACATCAGTGACATGGGTAATTCATATATTTCCTTGAAGAAATGAATTTAGAATATAGTAAAGTGCCACCGCACTCAAATATCAGGCGGTTAAGTGCATGGAACTCTGCATTTCTTTGCACTTCAGAAAGAAATCCTTTAATTTCTTCAAAATGACAACACACTTGAATATCATAATCAACTGCAAAGTAAAGGCTTTTTTTGCTTTCTAGCATTCTTGGCAGACATGACAAGTCACTGGATGGAGCTGAAATTGAGTCTGCAAGATAAACACCAGAACGATGCACACCATGAAGCTTTCTGCAAGAAGCTACAACTACTCAGTATGTGTTTAAGGAAGAATTATATTATACACTTTGTTTCTTGACCTGCACTGACGACATACGTTATCAAGATAGACCTTTCCAGCTATGTATTAAAATTTGAAAACATATATGGTGAGTCTGAGAAGAGATTTGCAGATTTTAAAAACCTAAAGCCCATTCTCCAGTTGTTTAACAATCCGATGGAAGCTTCAGTCACCAGATCTTCAGCTTGAATTGTCTGAAATGCAGTTTGATCTACGTATTGAAAAATGAAGGCCATCAGAGTTTTTGGAGGATGGTCTCAACAGAGCGTTTCCCTAAACTGAAAGACTTTGCATTGAATATATATATATATATATATATATATATATATATATATATATATATATATATATATATATATATATATATATATATATATATATATATATATATATATATATATATATTCACTGCTTGATAGTACTTATATATGTGAAAGTATATTTTCTTTGATGAAGCAAGTGAAATTCAACTCCTGAGACCAAATGGGAAAGAAAACGCTGGACACGTGCCTCTGATTCGCTGCTACCAGCATTGATACTGATACGGAAAGTTTTGCACACAAAAAATCTGGCCCCCATGACCTTCTGTTAGTAGGTGAGATTAAGTATTCTGTCATAATATGCATGCTATTAAATTTTAATTCCATAACTGTTATTGTATACCAATGAGCATTATCCCGAAATGCTCTTTAAAGATGGCAGTATTGGGGACACTGTGTACGATAATACGATACTATGCCAGAAATAGATGTAGTTCTATTGGAAAGTAATATAAGATGGCAGTATTGGGGACACTGTGTACGATACTATGTCAGAAATAGATGTAGTTCTATTGGAGAGTAATATAAGATGGCAGTATTGGGGATACTATGTATGTCAGAAATAGATGTAGTTCTATTGGAAAGTAATATATATGATTGCAGTTCAACTTTACTGTTCCGCCTTTCGATATAAACCAATGAACTTCGAGCTTTGTTTTGTCGTTCGTGCTATTAGGCACTTAATTTCACATATAAGCTATGTATCATTTTGATTACGTAACTATTCTTATCGACGATTAAATCAGACCTTTATCTTGAATATACGTGATATTGACGAAGTTTACGATTTGTTTGATATCAAAATGGTGACACAAGCTGTGCGCGCTTGCACTGTGTGTAACTGCATATAAAAGCGTGATATCGGTGAAAACAGCCGTTTGCGCGTAAAATGCAATATAAAGCAGCCACTTTTACCTTATATAAATACCTTCACCATAAAACAGATTGTACCTAAACATTTAAATGACATTTTTAATAGTTATATATATATATATATATATATATATATATATATATATATATATATATATATATATATATATATATATATATATATATATATGCAATACCGATAACCCTTCATATGATAGATAATGTACAAAATTCGAATTTGCCATTGAATGATTAATCAGTAAAGTACTTATATCGTACATTGCGGGAAAATGTGGGATATCTCCTTTACGGTGGTGTACGGTTAAACAAAAACTCCGAATATTTACTTTTCTGCCAACCACGTGTCAAACTTAAGTCATATATACATAAATAGTATATATCTAGTCCACGTCACTTCATCTATTCAATGAGCCGGATCCGGCCTGCAGGCCAGTAGCGTCACTAAGGTTGGTGTCACCCGGTGCGGTAACTCATGTTGTCACCCCCCATGGACCTCCTTCTGTAACATACCATACAAAAACTGTATAGACAGTCATTTTGGTGTCACCCCTCTGATGGTGTCACCCGGTGAGGTCCGCACCCCCGCAACCCCCTAGCGACGCCACTGTGATTGGTTATCCGCTTATGATATCCGACTAGACCGAGCAGTATGTACTCTGTAAAATTTGCAATTTTTCATTTTGGTGTCACCTCTCTGAGATGGTGTCACCCGGTGCTGTCCGCACCCCCCGCACCCCCCCCCCATCCCCCCTAGCGACGCCACTGCTGCAGGCCACGGGTTATGCACCCTTGAGCTAGATGAAAGGTCGTTCAAGTTTGCTTGGCCGGTAATACACCCCAACAGAATTGTCCAAAATGTCAACAAATGGGGTGTGAAGGGTAAGATGAACTCGAATTAATAATGTCTGGTGTGTACATATTCCGGAAAATATGTACATATAATCACTTACCCTTAATAGCTTTTCTTCTGTCAAACCTAAAGAACTACGTGCAGGTAAAACACTGGAGAAATCAATATTTTTGGCAATGTATCTCGAATGATTCTAATTTGGTGTTTGATTAAATGTCCGAAGATCTGATTAGGAAAGGTAAAAAATGCATCCTTAGACCTTACCTCTTTGAAATCCTCTTTTAATGAACAAAGTAGAATGGACATACTGTAGTATAACGTATCGTTCTGGTGCATGCCGGGATTCTAATAATCACTTCCTCTTTCAACTTTAGTATTCTAGCACCGAATTATCATTTCGGTACATCAGTGTACTGACATAACCAGGTACGTGCGATATCACTCGTGACTAACGTGTGTGTACATGGAACATTACAATTCCTACAAGCGATAATGAACAGACTTTGAAACCATACATATTCATGTATGCACAGAAATAGACGTAAACTCTATATACGTACATGCTATTATCACTGAATAAACATGAACAGATCATATGTCTGTATATCTATTTAGATACAAGAATAAAATATGGACATACACATAGTACATACACATCAATTAACAGTCAACTGATTAAAAGGTAAAACAGAAATCCAAATTTGCAGATGATATGTATGGGTAACGAGTAATAAAGAACAAATATACATACTTGCAGGTGATGTGTGTTAAAAGGGAATACAGTACGACGACAGGTGAATGGGAAAGGCACACAATACACTTAGTCGGGTGATAAACAATCAGATGCATTAATACAAAAGACACGTAATGAACATTCAAAGGCAACCGTTCACTTAAGCAGGTGATCTGCAATCAATAACAAGAGTGCATAGGGGCGGGTAAGGGGAAAACAAAGGCAAGATTAAATGCGGACAGCTGCTAGACAATCAAACGCAAGAAGGGATATAGAATGAGAATTGGCAATCAAAGGTACGAGTACATAGAACGGGTAACTGAAGGGCGAGAATAAATAAGGGGCAAATGATTGACAAAGGCAATGGAATTCTGGCCGAGCGATGAGCTGAAGTACAGGAGTCCATAAGGGCAAGACATGGAATCATGGGGAATGGTATATGGATAGGTGGCAGGCACTCAAATGCACGAGGGTATGACAGCGGATGCTGGTCAACCAAAATTAGGAGCACATATGAACAAGTGAGGACGTTCATATTCAAGAGTGCACGGAGACACGTGAAAGACTCAAGTTTAAGTGCTTAGGGACAAGGGAGAGACAAGGGCATAGGTGCAAATGTGCAGGTGATGAACTGATTGTTGTTGTTGTTGTTGTTGTTGTTGTAGGGTTTAGCGCCATTTTTCTGCACACGATAGGCTACTCATGGCGCCCAGTATTAATAGTAAAGAAAGAACCCAGGGAAACCCCCTAGAAAGAACCACCGACCCACGAGAAGCTACTGGCATGCTTTCTCACATACCCGCATTGGCCGAATCTGAGACTCGAACCCACGGAGACAGAAGTGAGATGGCAGTGATCCGTAACGGAGAGCGCTTTAGACCACTCGGGGCCCCGGTGATGAATTGAAGGTAAGAGTACAAAGAAGCAAGTTGTGGTCTGAATGGCAAGAGTACATACGGGCAAATGGTGGAGAATCAAAGGCCATGGTACAAAGGGACAGGTGATGTGCACACAAGAATATACAGAAGCGGGAGAATGGCAATACAAATCATGAATAGCGATGGACTGTCCAAGGCATAAATACAAGGAGGAGGTAAAGAAGACTTGAAAGTACTAATGAACACACACTAGTGGAAAAACTGAAAGATATTTGCAAATGGATGTGATGCGTCTCAGCTCAAAATATGAGCCTTGCATATATTCATGCATGTTGGTGCAGTCTGAGAATATTGTCTAGAGTAAAACCTAGGTTCCGTACTGACTGTGTGAATTTAATGTTGGTGTTGCTGATATTTATTGTTTGAGGTAAAGGATGTGAATGAGAAAGTGTTTGTGTTGTGATCAGAATGGCCAAAGTTTTATCATCATTCATCTGCAGCTTGTTACATTTCATTCATGATTTCACATCAGAAATGCACCTCTCTACTCCTTTGTTGGTGGCATCAACTTCAGTTGGGTGGTTAGACTTGTATATTTGGGTGTCATCAGAGTACAATTGGTGAGACATTGGATGATGATCTATGACACTTGAGAGAGGCTGAGTGTCTAAAATGAAGTGAACAGGCCTAAGAACACACCCCTGTGGAACACCACAACATGATCAACTGGGCTGGAGTGTATTACATTTGCACATGCAATCTGTGACCTGTTGACCTGGTAGAACTTGAACCACAGTAAGGCTGTATTCTGAATGCCAAATACATGCTGGAGATGGTGAAGTAATAAATCATGATCTATTGTGTCAAATACTGCAGACAAATTAAGGAGGATGAGGACTGTATTTTTGCCGCTATCCAAAGCAGAGAGAATGTCATTAAATACTTTCAGAAGAGTAGTTTCAGTACTGTGGCAAGGAATAGTTTCAGTACTGTGGCAAGGACGTGTGCAGCCTGTACATTGCTAAAAAGACTGTTTGACTAATTTGCATAGTGGGTAGCGCTAGGCAGTCTAACACAGTCAGACGACGGCAATTAAAATATAAGATTATATAGGGGATAGCAATGGGCAATCAAAAGTCACGATTACATAGGTGTGGGCGTTGGCCAATCTAAGACAATATTACATAGGGGTGGGAGATGACATTAAAAGACAATCTTGCCTATGGGTAGGCGATTGACAATACGTGCACATATTTTTTGTGAATGTGATATGTGATAAGAGATACTTGAAAGACTGACAAAGTCGTAGCGTATAGTATTAAATAATACCCAGTGGCGTAGCTAGAATATTTTGTCCCCATTGTGTCCCCATTGTGAGCCCCATACAAAGTTTATCAAAATGGCACCTGCCTTATATATATATATATATATATATATATATATATATATATATATATATATATATATATATAGTGTAAAAGCAATTTGTTAGCCCCTATAATCATGATATATGGTATATACACCCCTGATCCTACCTTATTTTCCTCTTATGCATTTACACGTTATTCAGTCAATGATTCTTTGTATCAAGGTAGCTATACAACATATGGAGTGTAACGGTAGGCTTACACTATTTTCACCCGTTGTACCACAGCGTCTGTTTTCGCATAAGTACCACACGTAATAGGTATATACACTGATCCGTGTCACTAAGTTTTACATGGCAATAAGATTTGAATATGATAAAAATGCTATAAATGTACACCTTGCCGTTTCCGTCCTACACAGCACAGGGTCACGAGTTTTCTCTGCACACTTGCGGTTCCTGGTTTAGTCATGTGCTCTAACAAATGTTGTGGTAGGTGGCACCCTATTAATAAATATGCTTGTTTATACGGATTTACCCCTGGCACACCTTAGGTGGTTTCGTCCCACAAACGCTTCGGCCACTATATATTCCCTCCCTCCAACAAAAGTTCTTGATCAGCCATTATACTTGTGCAACATATTGAATATGGATGAGAAAATATATTTCAAGGGACGTAACTCGTTCGTGCTTATGTTTCAAATTCTTTTTTAAAAATTCCTCTCTTTAGGTTTTGTGCAACAAGTGTTTATAGCTTTAACTGTTACTTCGTTCAGAGCTTATCTTTAAAAAATGAATTAGCCATGCTACATTTAAATTTGGAAACTGCGGTAACTAATTAGCATACATATCATCTAAACAAGCTACTAAGTTCGGTCTGTGGACAGGAGAATACGAGCCAGTCAGGCCAATCAAACATTTTAAGCCGATTTGTTGATGAAGCTTACATAATTCTGTTAAAAATAATGAATATGTAGGTAACTTTGGTTCTGAAAAATTATATGCGTACCAATTCATCTCATTTCCCAATGTCTCGTAACAGAACGAGACCTTCATTGTATGACACTTTCAACTTTTACTGGAAATTTGTATACGATTTTAGCTGCGAAGAAAAGAAAAGAAACAAAATACATCGTCTATATTGCTATAGTCCTGAAACAATGAGACAATGCATGCATTATAATCAACATGGCGCCGTCTTGAGAGTAAGGCTGGTGCACAGCGAGCATCTGCTTTCAGTGGGCTTGTTTTGACAAACAAAACTTTCAGCTATTTGCATATCAGCATTACATATTACTCAGCAAGCGTCCATGCCAGTCATAAACCGCTTTATTGGTGCGTAGAAGACCAGAGGTAGCAAACCAATCAAACATTTACCACACTACGACTTTCAAAAATAGTATCCACGCTTCTGTTGTCACCAATATACATGTCTTCTAAGTAGCCCATGATTGCCTGTTTTTCTTCCGGAACTTTTCTGACAACAGCTTCAAAGGCATCAATGACTGAAGTAACTGGTACAAATGCTATCGCAATCAGACTTGCCTGTTAAGCGAAGTTAACATCACTTTGGCAACGTTGTTGAAAAAATGGAGGAGGCAACCTTTTACGCCGATGTTTGAGAAAGCGATGCGGATGACATTGATCATACCTCTTTCCAATTCAGTCAGGGTGTAGATTATATTGATGGTATGATGGTTTTGAACAAATTTATTCGACATTTCAAACCTCGGGTCTTCCAATGTCGATGTGCGATGTCTTGATGTCTCATAATGGCGCTGTTCAGAACTCCTTTGAATAAATTCAAGATAATCCGAGGATAATATTTTACTCATGTGTCAACGAGCACGTTATAATTTCAATAAATAATCAAAACAAATGATTTTTCTCTCATATTTGATCTAAAAACAACATTAAACACACCTGCAGAAATTGGTGATTGATATTAAACGAAGAACATAGGAAATAAGAATTAATCTCTCTCTCTCTCTCTCTCTCTCTCTCTCTCTCTCTCTCTCTCTCTCTCTCTCTCTCTCTCTCTCTCTCTGCTGTGTGGTCTAGTGATTAGAGCGTTTCTCCGCGGAAGTGGGAGGTCATGGGTTCGATCCCCGGCCGAGTCTTGCCAAAGACTTACAAAACTTGTACTAACAATTGTCACGCTTGGCGCTCAGCATTAAGAGGTTACTGTTAGGACTGGTCGACCTGGTGTCATAATAATGTGACATCATGCTACATGTCTGTGGCATGATGCCCCAATTCTAGACATCACTATTAACTGCCTCAGTGGATACATCGTAGCGATATGACTGAAAACAATTGTTAAAGCTACTTTAAAAATCCTAATCGCTCTCTCTCTCTCTCTCTCTCTCTCTCTCTCTCTCTCTCTCTCTCTCTCTCTCCCCCCCCCCCCCGATGGAGCTCCCAAGCTTTGCGTAAATTGGGTCATCTTTCTTTTTGCAAAGGAAACCAAATAACTATGTAAACATATGACTAGTTCTCGATAACACCGGTAACGCAAATAGCGTCAAATATCAACGAAATAGTTTAAATATTTGTTTAACGTCCTCTTTTTATAATGTATGATCAAAGTTATTTTGAAGTTTCCAACTATATATTACCTTAATATTGGTTTCATAAATTCACAGTTTAGAGAATATTTACCTTGCCTGTGATGTCTTGAACTGCGTAAATAGTATTAGGCAATATTAATTGTTTTTACAATTATGATTCGATTTAACTTCAATACACATTGACGTTGGATATAGTATGAATGGAAATTTGTGCTCAATATCCATGTCACGATTTACACAAGAATACAGCAATTTAATCATTGGTTTTAATTAAGTCCTATTCTTAGATAAGAGAATGATGTTAGGACCTACGATCTATACAAAGTGCTACTGAAGACATCAAGCATGTCTTTTTCGTATATGTCGGTAAAAAAGAAAATAGAAACGAAAACCAAACAGCACCTGTCCACATTTATGTGACGTAATATTTCATTTAATCTGTCATTTTGTTTACGTGATTACTGTAAATCCCAGGTATTTTTGTCGTAATCGCACGCGCGCGCGCTCGCACACACACACACACACACACTCATGAACGCGAAACAAACAGCAGTAGGTGCGTCTCATCCTGAGGTTACACTAAGGATTCACCACACATACCCCATGCCTTCATTTACGATTTATATCCCACAACACATATTATTTTCCCACAGATTTGGCAAATCTGCCAAGGTAATTTGCCAATATAGAGGTACGATAATATGCTGAATTTCCAACATAATGAACACTCTTAAACATATAAAGTAGCACATTTTTGAATGCATAATATTACTCATGTGATGTAATTAGTTAACTTGTTAAACATTTACCTGATCTTATGTGATTTTCCTGTTCCAACGGTGAAAAAACTAAACGGTCAACAAAAGGCTTTATATATATATCGACAGCATATTTATTTTAGACTGGTTAATATTTCTATACGACAAGAATACTTTCTTGCAATAATTTGGTTATGTACCCGTCAAACACCCTATAAATGTAGACTGGGTGTATTAGCATGCCAAAAATATGAGCCAACTATGTGCCCACCATCTATTGTTCTTTAAAATGATTCACTACTCTGATTGTGTGCCATTTCTTTAATCTCTTTAATCATGAGAATGACAGGATACTACAGTAATTAGCAGGTTTTAATTAAATTCACAATACACATAAAAACGGAAATTTAGAAACCGTCTTTTTTAAAACTGTCATATATTGACTACTTTTAGACGCGGGTGGGTATTTGAATGATAAATTAACCAATAAAAGCGTATTAAATGGCAATCAGTTCATTTCACAAACCTACTGTATGTTAAAAAATAATCTACATTATTTTATTCTCACTGAAAATCAAAACGCTGGCAAGATATAGTAGTATCAGCATTTATTTATTGATTAGAATTAAAGATTTCTTGCCGCACACATGATCAAGTGAGCTCTTATCTATCTATCTATCTATCTATCTATCTATCTATCTATCTATCTATCTATCTATCTATCTATCTATCTATCTATCTATCTATCTATCTATCCATCTGTCTGTCTATCTATCCATATGGTTGTCTGTATGTATGTCCGTCCGTCCATCCATCCATCCATCCGACGAACTAACAAACCAACCACTTTAAAAATAAACAGCACGCAAAACTTGAAAAGGGTTTTTAGTGCTAAGACATTTTGTAAAATATAGCATTGGACCCGCAATTTTCGATGAAGCAAGAAACGGGGAATCTCTAATTATCGTCATGAAAATTTACCAACATAATAAGCTAATTCAAAATTTTAGACCGAAGAATTTTGACGCATGTTAAATTCCAGTCTACAGGCAAACAGAAAAACGAACTGATTTGGCAAATTTTTCAGGGTCGAACAGCAGATTCTTGAGAGTTTGGAGAATCTAAGGTGATGGAGTCGAGTTAAAAAAAAATCTATATTCATTTTATATTGAATGAGAAGAAAGAAAAAAATTGCCATCCTTCGTTGCATTTTCCTATGTACGTTTTATATGTTTTTGTAAAGGTAACAAAAATATAGTATATTTTTAAAATGTGTAATGACAGAAAATATGGGAATATTTACATGGTGGTACGTAAAACATTTAGAAATGAACGCAAGCGTTAACCTTTGGGTACTTGAGTGGGTTTACCAACCTATTCTGGCGAGGACATGGGGTAGGCCTAACAAAATGAGAGGTTGATGGTAAAGTTTAGTGAATTCTTGATACGGATGCTCTGCTTCTCTTTCTTTTTTCCTTTTATTTCTAAGTCGATTATCATTAAAATCCAAAAACAAAGAAAAGGAGAAATACCAAAACAAATCCCACAAACTAGCAGCGTTTTTCTCTTGGTAAGACAAAGCCGACGTCAAATATCATTTTCGTAACTAAGTTTAGAGCCTTTTGAATATAACATCTACCAAAGAACTGACAGCTTTTCTTTAAAGATATGACATGCTAACTCGTAGTATTCTACGAATTTATAATCAGGACCTTGACAGTCAACATCCTATCACAGTAATAGAATCTGGTCATCGATGTTGACTGTGTATTGTACTCTACCATATAAAATATAAATCAGATTTTGTAGTTTAGTCGCACTTGCTGAAGTGAAAGAGTATTGATAAGCGGACTTAAACAAGTCCTCAAGATGATGAATGTAGTCTGCACTATATGGTAGTATCATTTCCCGCGTGAGATTTCCTTCCTGCCTTATCAAACTAAAATATATTACGTCTTTAAAAATATTCGACAGACACACATTCATGGTTTTAAATCCTGCTTGTACAGAAGACTATGCATCACTTCTGAACAGAAAACAGAAATAAGAAACAAAAAATAGGTTGGAAAAAACTGTTTGCAAATTGCAATATCGAACATAACTAACGCTACCTTACTGTTGCTAAGCAATTGTTTTCATCTCCGCAATATGGCGGAAAGTAGGTAGCTAAGCTCGTAACGTCATGCAGACCCAACCTATAGTAGCCTAGAACTATAAACTGGTTCGTCTTCCAAAGTGTAAACAACCGTTTGTTTTGTTTGTGTTAAAGTATGTGTATAATCGCTCGTACACTTTTGTTCCAGTGTACGTACGTGTTTTTCGATAGTAATCAAAACAAAAGAGGGAGCTGGATCGTAAAGGTGTGTATTGGATGCCTCGGATGCGGCAGGTCTTGGCCGATCCCCGGCCGAGTCATACCAAATACTTATAAAAATGGTAATAGCTGCCTCGATCAGCATTTAATTGGTTAGTGTTATGACTGGTCGGCCTGGTGTCAGGATAATATGTCTGGGTGGGACATCATACTACATGTATGCGGCATGATGCCCCAGTGCTAGACATCACTATAAACTGCCATACTTCAGACATCGTAGCGATATTACTGAAAAATTGTTAAAGCTACGTTAAAAATCCAAATCACATACACACACGAGCGCGCTTCCGCTTTCGCTTCCTATGCATACATAATGGAAAAAGGTGGACGTGACTGACGAATACCGTACAAAGCATATATATAAAAGCCGAATGCAAGAAACTAACGAAACGAAACAAACAATAATTTGCTTAAAATATATTTTCTTACTGGCTTAATGATATGGATTCATATAGTGTCCCAAAATATATGTCGGGCAATTATCGGGTCAGCTTAATATAATGTTAACAGCTTAAATTAGTATCAATGCATCAAGGGCATTGTTCTATACATGTACACAAATTTAAAGTTTAATTTGTCTGGGTGGGGTTTTACAGTCCAATTGAAAATGTAGAAAAATTGTAAAATCAAAATTGTGTTCAGTGCAAGAAACAAAAAATAGTAAAAATATCCCCTTGACTTTCTAAACACTTGAGCATGACAACAAGTAACATGACCATATGACGCTTAAATGTTACGTCTGCGATGCAATTAAAATTTAAACATCAGGATGCTTTCATATTCATTTAAGGAGTTAAGCAATATTTAGAGCAATATCTAAAGCAATTACTTAATGGGGTCGTGCTGGCCATTCAGTTTTTCCTTACCAAATGAAATATTACTGTATAGTCGCCCCTCTTTGTCTGCCTGTCTTCTGTCTCTCTCTCTCTCTCTCTCTCTCTCTCTCACACACACACACACACACACACACACACACACACACACGCACACACAATTTTCAATTAATATATCTCTTTTTAAGTCTATGACAGGCAAAAGATTTAATTTTGTTGGTTAAATGTTTATTCGTGTAAGCACATAGACGACCGTTCATTGTGAAACCAAATGCTGCTGTAGTTACGGAAATGCATTCTACAATAAGAATTTAGCACCTAATATCATCCAAAAGGCATGGTGCAATCAAGAAATAATTTTGCTTTAGTGGACCCTACAAACATCCTGCACTTAGAATAATAGAATATATGTTGGTGTTTGGACCCAGACAAGGAAATCCCAGTCGTGGATATATATTATTTGTGTCTTAATGAGGCGTGGAGAGACAAAAAATACACCCCATTGACTGGGATTTTCTTGTCTTGGTACAAAAGGTGACTTAGATTATTTACTTGACCCAATGCTTTCCAACTAAATTAAAATACCAATGAACCCTGGCAATTTAGTTAGCCACTTAAAAACACGTGTAATATTACTGCTTCTCATTCTATATGAAGGTCATGAGGTTTGGTACGTTTTTTTGTGTTGAAAACCTGAAAATTATCTGAGTAGAATGTAGCTATAGATGTCAATCTTAGAAAAGGAAAAACATCAAGAAAAAGTTACAATTGTTATGTGTTGGAAGAATTGTGCAGCGAGTATCTTGAGACACGTGCCTTTGTTTTTCCAAATACATGTACTACGCCTTAAGACTAATATATTAATGATGTCAATGGAGTGATCTGTTGACCCTAAGTACACAAATTCTAAACATGAGAAAATTATTACTGTTTTGTCATATTTAATCATTGCATGTCATATTAAATTGACAATACACAATTAATAGTTTGTATTACGGTTAAGTTTGAACTTTCACCAGTTCTTTAAAAAAAAAATTTAAAAAAAATTCTATCATAGGCAATGGTACGATATAATGTGCCTATTGGGTACCGTTCTACACAACTAAAACGATAATCGAATGTTCTGAATAAACATTCAGTCTTACAATGTCGATGTGCGATGTCTTGATGTCTCATAATGGCGTTTTTCAGAACTCCTTTGAATAAATTCAAGATAATCCGAGGATAATATTTTACTCATGTGTCAACGAGCACGTTATAATTTCAATAAATAATCAAAACAAATGATTTTTCTCTCATATTTGATATAAAAACAACATTATACACACCTGCAGGTTGGTGGTTGATATTAAAAGAAGAATATAACATAGGATATAAGAATTACTCTCTCTCTCTCTCTCTCTCTCTCTCTCTCTCTCCGGTGGTATAGTGGTTAGAGCGTCCGCCGCGGAAGCGGGAGATCATGGGTTGGGTTCGATTCCCGGCCGAGTCATACCAAAGACTTACAAAAACTGTACTAACAATTGTCACGCTTGGCGCTCAGCATTAAGAGGTTATTGTTAGGACTGGTCGACCTGGTGTCATAATAATGTGACTGGGTGGGACATCATGCTACATGTCTGTGGCATGATGTCCCAGTTCTAGACATCACTATTAACTGCCTCAGTCTTAGCGATAT
The DNA here is from genome assembly GCA_030141615.1 of Unio pictorum. Taxonomy (NCBI): domain Eukaryota; kingdom Metazoa; phylum Mollusca; class Bivalvia; order Unionida; family Unionidae; genus Unio; species Unio pictorum. Next base: position 1,912,689 of record JARLTB010000264.1, read on the forward strand.
GACTGAAAACAATTGTTAAAGCTACGTTAGAAATCCTAATCACACACACACACACACACACTCTTCCCTGATGGAGCTCGAAGCTTTGTATAAATATGGTCATCTTTCTTTTTGCAGAGGAAACCAAATAACTATGTAAACATATTACTAGTTCTCGATAACACCGGTAACGCAAATAGCGTCAAATATCAACGAAATAGTTTAAATATTTATTTAACATCCTCTTTTTAAAAGTATGATCAAAGTTTTTTTTAAGTTTCCAACTATATATTACCTTAATATTGTCTCCATGAATTCACAGATTAGAGAATATTTATCTTGCCTGTGATGTCTTGAACTGCGTAAGTAGTATTAGACAATATTAATTGTTTTTACAATTATGATTCGATTTAAATTTAATACACACTGAAATTGGATATAGTATGAATGGAAATTTAGGCCAATATCTAAGTCACGATTGACATTGTCTATTTCGTATATGTCGGCTAAGAACAAAATAGAAGCGAAAACGAAACCTGTTGTGTATTGGAAGAATTGTGCAATGAGTATCTTGAGACACGTGCCTTTGTTTTTCCAAATACATGTACTACGCCTTAAGACTAATATATTAATGAGCATACATATTCTAAACATGAGAACATTATTACTCTTTTGTCACATTTAATCGATGCATGTCATACTAAACTGACAATACATAACTAATAGTTTGTATACGGTAAAGTTTTAACTTTCATCAGTTCTTTCTTGTATAAAGTTATATGATAGGCAATGGTACGATATAATGTGCCTATTGGGTTCAGTTCTAACGAAGTGTGTAGTGATATCGGGAAATTTCTTAGTCATGACTTTTTTGGAAATGTATATTTTCTGTCCTGGAAAAATGGCAAGTGTTACTATCACTACATAGAAATCTTGTTGTGGAATAACATGTAGACTGATGAATTAACCTTTCTGGTTGATAAGTGCACTTTGCATAGGCAATAGCATTGTTATATTCGATTAAACTGAAAGGATTGATAGGGTTTGACAAAGTTAAAACAAAACCAGGTTAACATAACACGTTTGGTCTTTGCCGGCTTTGCAGTAACATTTAAAAGAGTTTGGTCCTGTATAACCAATGATGTGTATTACATTTGTGTCTGGAGCTCTGTCAAATAGCCGGTGTGTGTGTGTGTGTGTGTGTGTGTGTGTGTGTGTGTTTTGCATAGTGTTATCAAAGTTGGAGAGACCACCTAAAGTTGCTTTATGAGTGAATTCCTTTTTGTTGTATATATGTTGTTATATAACAACTCCGTCAGACACATCAGAGTACAAAAAGGGCTTCTTGATAAACGTAGTTCAACGTGCCTGGACACCATGACAGAGACGACAGGTCTGAGATGACCAGACTAAGAAAGAAAGTAAGGTTAGCAAAACAAATAGATTTCTCTGTCGCATGTGTCAGAAAAACATATTGTACAACTTAATGTAAATAAACAAGTCAATAATTACTTAGAAAAGCAAAGATGTATATTAGGCGTAAAATTTCATGGCAATAGGCAAGATAAGTGTTCATATTGTAGCATGTTGCAATAAACAAACGATTTCACAGCCTAAAAATCTAAATATCTCAAAACAAATTTAATACAGTTAAGAGGCGTATTAATTTTGGGCTTAATTCATTAGAATCGCCCTACTTGAGGAAGTGTCCAAAGCCCTCTTGTCATCATGTTGTCCATTCGTCCATTCGTCTGTCTGTCACTATACAATTTCGTTTCCGCAACATAACTTTAGTGGGAATTCCTAGATCTTAATCAAATTTGGCATGCAGCTTTGTACTGATGAATCCATAGAAAAGATTCGAGTTTCAGCTTTCTTTCTTTTTTGCGAAACTATAGCACCTAACTGCCTATCTCTCTACCCTCACTCTTGTTTCCCAATGATTGTTGGGCCTTTTGCAAGTTTGGAATACAGCTATGTATTGAGAACACTTTGAAAATTATGTCGATTTGCAGCGTTTCAATGCATCGTTTAACTGGAGTGAAGCTCAATGGTTCGCCGTGTTCGTGATTTTGGCTTCTGTAGGTACCTTTGCCAAGATTTCTTGGACCTCGGCCAATTTTGGCATGAGACTTGTTGTAGGATACCGTTTGCATGAGAAATGCGTCTTATAACCTATCCTGTCGATTTTGGTTTCCTAAGCATACTTACCAGTGTGTTTTAGATTTCAGTAAAATTACTTATGGGACTTAATAGTTTCCCACCCACCCCTCTCCGATTACCTGTTTCTCCAAACTTTGCGTATGCAGCTTAAAAATACCAAAATTTGTTAGATTCAGCCAAACTTGATATGGGACTTTATTGATGAGACATTTAATAGGTTTATATATTTTAATTTAAATGCTTGGATGTAACATAGAAAGAAATTGTTTACACGTGTTGAGACACTAAAAAGTAATTCGTTTACGAGCCACATTCGAATAACAGAAAATAAAATAATTTGACAGTATACAAAACTGTACTAAAGAGAATAAAATAATTACACATTTTCATACTTAATACAGAGCTGTAAAATTAAAAAATTGTACAGGTTGTAGAACGAACATTAACAAATGAAAAACTTACACATTGTTGAACACTTTACCGGCAAAAATACACCAAAACGTTCACTGCTAGACCTAGATTAATAAAGAATTTGATTTCTTTATTATATTTACAAACTGTCCAATTGATTTTATTGTGATCACGATTACAATTTGTTTAACATTAGTGATAAAAGTTTGTTTGCTAATATTTTATGTGCTCTCAGCATAAATTGATTTATATTGCAAACGAAAGTCATTAAAGTGCGTTGAGCAGATAAACGTAAGTGAAAGAAAACTTAATCCTTGAAGATTACAATCATAACTTAGTGCAAATTATCGTACAATGTAATTTTCTACAGCTGTTTATCGGATAGATAATTACACTAACTTCCATTTCTAATAATTTCACACATGAGGAGACATCGGTGGATCTATAGTAAGAGACACGGATTGGTAATCCAAGAGTCGCAATTTCAATAACTCCCAAATCGGCATTATATCGATAAGATATAACCAATATTGTGTTGAAAGTGCCTTTAAAAATCAACCAATCTCTAGCATAACGAAATATTTTATTTTTTAATAAATATACTATTATTTTATTTCTAACTGCTGAAATTTGTCCCTTGATTACGTTCATTTTTGGCATTAAAATTTGGTTTCTAAATTCCCTCTCCTAAAGCAAGTAGTCATGATTCCTGATTAATTAATGCATTCTTGCCGCTTAAGACCCAGAAAGCTTGAAGGTGCCATTACTGCATTTTTGCCAAAGTTGTCATTCACTCGACCATCTCTGACCGGTAACAAATGGACCAATCAAACAGCAATGCTGCCCTCCAATCATCATACCCAAATCTTTTATTTAAAAACACCTCCGTGTTTCTTTTAGAACTTCATACATTCGTTGAAACAAGATTAATAATCATGCTATGAAACGTTTCTGAACACGGAACGCAAAATGTAGAAATTATAACAAATTCGATAGGCATCTACTATGTAATACTTTCTATAAACGTCTTGTTCTGGCAAATACGTGATACCAACCCAATTAAATAATTGATGCACGCCTAGCTGTCCATTGACTTTTGTCATAATACCATGGTTAGTGAGCAGATGCCAACCACGGTCGATGGGTCAATTTTCTGCTTTCTACTTCCGGCTCGCATCCTTCTCAATAATTCTCTACACAAGTGCTAGTGCCTCCAAGTTCATTCCATGGGACTATTTTTGTATTGTGAAGAAATCTGACAAAAAGATTGAGGGAAAATGTGCTGGCTTTAAAAATATCCAATAAAGTTTTGATGGTTGATGGTTCTTAAAGTAACATTCAGCAGTTTATTTGACCATATCATTCTAAGGAAAAGTTAACTAAGTGTATTTTCCATTAGCACGTCAGATAACAAATAAATTAGTTGCAAAGTGCATTGAGGGATAGAGTTGATATTGAAATGATGTACAAATGTATTCATTCGGGCCTAAAAGTGTCGTACTTGTGTCTTCACTTACATATAATGAAAATGTTGATGTATCAAGCTCTGTGTCAATTTCAAGAAAAATTCAAAAGTCCATGTAATGAGCTGGCATAAACTGCACTGTGATCAATGTAAACAAAATAAATAAACAAAGTAAAATGAATAGTCCTTTGTTTAAAACAAAACAAAATTACAAAATTACGATAACTATAAAGCTATCAACCGATCTATCATTAACATAAGCAATAGCAAACTAAATAAAAACAAATGTATCTACGTGACATGTATGCATTGATCTATTTTGGACTCAGTACGAACCTGAATCCAATTTTCCGAATGTCCTCTGGGGACTAATACTAAAATTCCTAAATGTAGTCAAATTCAACTGTCATATTGACACAGATAAAATCCCAAATTATTATTAATTTTTTCTGGACACATTCCGTAAAAATGTCACGTAGAATCAGACAATCACACATTGTTTTGACAAGATTTAACTCGTTTACCCCTTTAAAATAAACAGATCAGTTCATGACATCAAAGCCCGCGTGAAAATATGCGCCGATCTATCGAGTAGCTGTTTTTGGTAATACAAATGTTTGCACGGCAATTCCTCCGATGCAATTAAATGGCTAGATTGTAACTGATCCAAATTTCGATCTGCCAAAACTGATGTAATTGATTATCGTTCCTAAAAATTGCAAGAAGGTAGAAATGTGTGCATATATATATATATATATATATATATATATATATATATATATATATATATATATGTATATGTATATGTATGTATGTATGTATGTATGTATGTATGTATGTATGTATGTAATGAGCATAATCCCAAATCAATTGAAAATATTTCTGAAGAGACTCCAACTCATGTAAATAGTAAATACTTCATGTAAGGAAATATTGATGACATGCAGGTCGTGTTTACTTTTGATACTATACCGAATAGTAAACACGACCTGCACAACATGAACATAACCTTGCATTCTTCAAAAGTATATTTATCCAATTCGGTATTCTTACTTAATCAGTCGAGTTTCAACTATCAGGATAATCTCATTATTATTTAAAGCATCAATCAACATGAAAACCATTTGTATAATTTCAGCATTTCATGCGCCTATAGAATATACGTTTTACTCTCGCTCAAATCTCGAGCATTTTGATGAACGTGCTTAACCAGAAAGCAAGCCGTTGCAAATTGACTACTAACTTTATAAATTGTCTACATTTAGACAAAGGTACATTGTTGTCAATTGGTAAATAATATATTCACTTTAGTGTTACTTATGTAAGAACAAAGGTCATGCACGATTAATATAAGTAAGAATTTTTGTGAAGAAATTAAACACCTAGGTTGTTCAAAGTCTTTCATTTTTTCCCGGAAAACGTTGGACATCAGCAATCCTTAACTGATTGCTTTATCATCTATTGACACTCAGTATTTGAGTCTAGTTTTACAAAATGTATTCCTCATATTAAGTTCAGATTGATTTATTGTCCTTAATCGTATAAGTTTAGCCCATATTACAAGAAATAGAAGAGAAATATAAAATGCAATCATCCTGAGTAATACACACAGCCAAGTTTTCAAGTACCAAACGATTTGATACGTGAACTATAAACCTCTTCGGATCAATGGAGTTTCACCCTGATATCTGAAGTGTGATCCAATCCATGAGTTGAAAGTGCGATTTGCACGTGTTTTCTTGAAACAATAACAAAACTTACAATACCCTTAACAACTAGAATATTAAATAATCGGTTTCATAGAAATACATGTACACAGGTAAAAAGTCTCCAACTGACAATAAGCTAAATATGTTTTAGACAAAGCGTGTGCCTTATCTTAAACCTATCTATTATCACTTTTTTGCCATCTATACTCAGCCATTGGGTCATCTTCGCCTATAGGGTAGGTTTGGATTAATGGCGTTCTGTAATGACGATCGGGTCGGTTGTAGTTTGCTTGTGAATCAGCAGTATTGTACCGGAAGCCACTGGTTTCCACATCTGGCTGGCGATCGTAAGACTGCAAATGATGGGGTTTGCTGGTGTAGGGCGGGGCCATCAATATATGTGGCTCCTGATGCACCATTGGAATGGCGTGAATGGCGTATTCGCCATTTCTAGCCACGATTTTAACACGGGTCTGCGCGTAATGTCCATATGTTTTCAGAAGTTCTTTCACAATAAAATCTGGAAATTTCGGAAACGTAGAAGTTCCATGACCCAAACTTAAGCTCTTCAGCCGACCGAATTCCAGTGTTCCTTCTACTTCAAAGTCCATGTAATAGTCTTGATTTTTCGCATTGCTCATACCTGGGAATTGATGTCCATTTGGGGGACCCGGCAGAATTTCGTTATTGGGGCCATAAAAAATATGTTTCTCATTGGGGTTGGAGTCCGGTATTCCGTATGTGCCATTTGGAACATTATTTCCGTAGTTATTGCCATACGAATGTACATCCGGTTGAAACACTTGGGGTTGTGGTGCTAACTGTGGATTACCAACTTGGGTGTACTGCGCTGGCCCATAGTTATACTGACCCGGTGGGGCGCTATATTGTGATGTGTTGGTGTACTGCGCATGCTGCCCGACCAGCGGCTGTGCTATACCGTCCACTGTGGAGTACGGTGGGCGTGGTGACGGTGGACCTTGATGCGGTTTCGGGAAATCTCTAAACTCTTTCCAGTCAGTCGCAATATTAGAATTGGGATAGTTATGGTATCCTCCTCTTCTATTATCCGAATTAAAATACGCTATGTCTGCTGTATAGCGCCTACGTCGTCCTCCATACTGACCTCCGTGACCCTCGCTTCCGGGAAAATGACTATAGGTAGCTGCAGTAGTTTGGGAATCACGAGATGGCATGTGATACTGGTGTACCGGAATAAGTGAATCAACGGCCGGGGCTTTAGACGTTCCCACCTCAACGGCAGGGAGCTGAATCAAAGGTCTGTTGCCGAATTTTGTAGATACAACGTGCGACATTTCGGCCGCTAACTTTAGGTGTTCACTTTTCCTGTTCCACTTTGGCTTTATTTTTTTTTTAATCCTCTTCTGAAAAATGAATGTTTAAGACCTTTTTGTCACAAAAGGTTTCTATGATTTATTGTAACAAAACTTACATCCGTTTGACAACGTTGGCATGGAACCTAATACCACCATGGCATATATGTATTCACTTTGTATCCATGAAGGAACATTTTATGTTAGACTTTAAGCACACATAAAACCATTGGCTGTAGGTACGCACACTTATTCTTGAATCCTATCAAACACCATAAGTTGACATTCAGTTCAATGAAGACACTTCTCACGTTGTACAACAAGATAGAACGCGTTCCACCACCACGAACTTTTGTTTACCTCTCTCGATTTCAGATACATAAGTTATCCCTTTCTTTAATTCGACGGTTTCCTCCTGAAATGAGATGGAATCTCTATGAATCGCACTTTTCTTTCAAAATAGAGACAGGTACAACATTTTGTAACCATAACAAGCTTTCATCAGCTTAAACCAAATATGTTTAAGACAATTTTTATTTTAAAATCCGCTAATTAGGAATGTATTTTCGAACCAATACGAAGCGATTGATGCAAACACAACGTACACTACTCAACACTTCACAATGAATAGCAGTTGTAATAACTTACCGATTTATTGGAAACTAACTGAATTAGAGTATCTCCGCATTTCAACCCTTACTCCAAAAATGTTGAGATTTTCGTCCGGTATGGTTTAGTCCAAGCAAATAAGCAATACACGTTTGTTCATCTAATAGAACATGTAGACAAATATATTTAACAAGCGATCACTCAACAACCATATCACGAAATTAACAGTCGACCGTTGGTTGTCTACAAGCCTAATGTCTTGCATAGGAAATATTGGAACTCATTATTTAAATATAAATGTTGCATGAGGCATTTCAATACGAGCAGATGATGACATTCCTAGGTCGTACAGGTGCTCAAACAGCGTTGATCGCTATCAGCTAAAATATGCCTTTCCCAATTCACATGTTTAGAAACAGCTAAAATAACACTTCACTACTGTCGCCTAACCTGGCCTCTACCTGTAAAATCAATCATTCCAAAATTTCAATACCCCAGGCCGTTTTACCCCCATACAGAATATTGACGAAATGGATCCACAACAAACATTGAAGGTTGTATTGAAAACCACTGAGATAAATCGGGGTAGTATTCATTGCTTTTCAATGTGAACTTCCAATGGTGAGATTTCAAGAAAAGAGCAGAGTGCATGTAATAAACACTAAACAAGAACGTCAGTGATTCAACAGCTAAATGAAATGCCTCCCTTTTAATACACGAGAAAGCTATTAGCTACTTCATTGCCGTTTCTTTAATTTTGTTCCTTGTAAATTGTTTTGCTTCGGTTAAATTTCAAGTGAAAAGATTTCGGAATATATTGAGAAGATTTGGCTCGAGTTCAAACTGTTGGATAACATTCGTCAGAAGAAGAAGAGAAAACTTCAGGATCTTAAAAATTAGATAATTGATAGAGCATGTTATATTTTTGTGTAGTTTAAATGTGCATAGCTCTGTATTCAAGCACAACATAGTTGTTTATTATAAACTGCACAGCTACAACTATCAACAAAACAAAAGTAATAGCAACGGTTTGGCTAACTAAATGAAACATCCCGACAAATACACGTGTCGCGCAATATATAAGAAAGAAAAACAAATTGTACCTACTGATAATCATTGTTATAAAATAGAAATTATATATCCCGGAAGAGGGGGTTAAAGAACCTAAAGTTTTCATTGTTTTGATATATGAATGCTAATGCTTGATTTGAGGTTAAGATAGGACTTACGTATCACAAAGAAAACTTCTATTTTTATAGCTTTTTTTCTCTTCCTTAACTTGATAGGTAAATTATAAATTAGACAAACTTTCATGATTACAGTTTCAGAAAATGTACATGCCGACACTATACAAAATTCATATGTGTAGTCAAAACCATGACAATTTAGTGTACATGGTGATATTTCAAGTGTCATATAGAAGCACTCGTTTTCATCAAAAGTCTGAGTTTTAACTATTAATGATACATAATACACGAGTAGGTAATGTGGGGCGATATGGCCGTTAACAGTAAATAACACAACGCCCGCAGTAGGTTTAAAGGCATGGGTCTATACAGTAACATAAGAAATGCTAATGTTAGCCATGTGTTAATATATGGGTCTGCATACCCGAAAAGAAACGGTTAATATTAAAATATCCATAGGTTTAACATTATTTGTCTTCGTAGTTTCAAGGGAAAATAAGTGATCCCGTATATGAACAGATATGATCATCGTATCGAACTACTTGTATCGCGAAAAATGATAACAAAATTGTACATAAAAGTGGTTGACACGTAGATTTACTGATAAGACATGGTCAAAGGAATTAAATTACAAACAATTATGATTAATATGTGGTTCGTTAACTTGCATGATAGTCGTGTCATTGATTTACAGTCATATAGGCACTGAATTAGATCTTCACATTTATAGTAACATTAAATTAGATTCATTAAAAACAAGCTATTTGTTAGGTTAATTATCTCGTAGTATCCAGTGGACGATCATTGAACGTGCCCGATTCGACATCTCCTGTCTAATGGCGAAGGAGCGATCTCGCGTGGTAGAGAACTACCTTATTCAGCAGACCCGTGCGCAATAGCCTTTGGCCCCTCGTATTGAATAAACCAGTTCCTTTCTTCAGACCAACGTCACCACCGACCGCCGTAACATCCGGGGTTGTACAAAACCCCCAGAGTTTTATGACTCCCCCTGAATAGCTAGAAATGATGATCCGTGTAATACAGGGGAAACGGTTAAGTACGAATACAACGATATATATATATATATATATATATATATATATATATATATATATATATATATATATATATATATATATATATGTATATGTATATGTATATGCGTATATGTATATGTATATATATATATATATATATATATATATATATATATATATATATATATATATATATATATATATATATATATATATATATATATATATATGCTGTGCACTGAATTGACTAATAATTACTTAAATCGTTATGATTCCCACAACATAGTCGTTAGAAAGTGAGTACATAAAATATACAGTAAAAACTGTTGTGAGCGACCAATCTGTCGTTTCCGACCGCAATCGTAATGCAAGGATTGAACAACCACCTGCTAAACGAGATCAGCGAACGCAATGTCTTGGCAAAAAAAGCATTTCGACACTGCTATGAACGACCACATCTAAAAAACGAGGATAAACTTCACCAACCTTTAATTAAACCTGTTTAAATGACCGGTCAAATCATTATAAATTTTTTTAAAAATAAATAAAACAAAATAGGCTTGCTACCAATGTTGGAATTTTTTGGGTATGACTGTCGTAAACCAAACTAAAGCATATGTTGATTATTTCCTAGACTGGTTCTACGCTAATTCCTATACGGGTGAGCAACGCAGGGAGCATAAAAGAGAACCAGACTAATTATTCTTCACTTAGCATGCTTCCCGGTCTTACCGTAACATCCGACATCCCTGTTTTGTTTGTCCGTCGATTCAACGAGGACCTCTCGTGTCATCCGAGGGTTGGAGAAGCTGGCTCTATTCTGTGCGTGCGCAGGTGGCTGATGAGGCCAGCCCTTGCACAGAATGTTCGTTTGCATAAGGGACAGTGGATGAGTGGGACATCTCCATGATGGTTTATGGCACATGCTTTTATGGCTTGCCTCTTCAGCTCTGCAGCTGATATCCTGCTTGATTCGTACAAGTTGGAGTCTTTATGCACAGAAGAACGCCATGTGACTCGATCGTTTGCTGTTAGCTCCCAGGCATTTGGGTTAATGTTGAATACTTTTAATGCAGCTTTCAGCCTTTGAAACGTTTCTTTTGACCTCAGTGGGATCGCTGTCATTGCTGTAACTCGCCATAGAAGAGTCTCTTAGGCAACCGGTGGTCTGGCATGCGTACATGTCCGGCCCAGCGTAACTGGCACTGCATCAGGATGGTGTGGATGCTGGGGAGACCTGCTTGGGCGAGTACCTCAGTGTCTGGAACTTTGTCCTACCACTTGATGTTGAGGATTTTCGTGAGACTTGTGGTGTGAAATTGGTTCAGCTTCTTGGCGTGGTGTTGGTACACCGACCACATTTTGCATGTTTAAAGTAGTGTGGGGAGCACAACTGCCCTGTAGACCTTTATTTTGGTCTGGATGCTGATGAATCTTCTATTCCAGACGTTGGCATACAATCTGCCGAAAGTTATGATGGCTCTGGCAATGGTACACCTCGTAGTTAATAGTGACACTCAGTAACAGTGTGCTGCCAAGGTTAGTGAAACGGTTCACTACTTTGAGATTTTGGCTGTTGACGTTGATGTTGGGCTCAACATAGGGATTTCCATTACCTTCCACAAGACTTCTCTGTTGTCAGTATGAAAGGCGACGTAGATGGAGAAAATGTCGGTATTTTTGCTTTTGAAATTTATCTTGTAGCGGCCGCGCAGTAAACACCATGTCGATGTTCCCACATTCTTTCCTGAATACACACTAGCTTTCTGGCAGTAGTCCCTGATCAAAGTGTGTAGTGAGCCGGCTCTGTACGATTCTGGCGATTATTTATCCAGCAATTGATAGTAAGGATATATCCCGGTGGCTGTCGCAGGCCTGGCGGTTCCCTTTGCGCTTATACAGGTGGATTATGGAAGTGTCTTTGAATTCCTGGGGGATAGTATTTTGCTGCCATATCAGTAAAAAATAGTTGGTGGAGCCTTTCAATCAGGGATGTGCCCAATTCCTTGTATACTTCAGCTTGGATGGAGTCTGACCAGGTGCATTGATACTGGGAAGCAGAGGTATCGCTTCTGTGTCTCCAGCAAGGTTGTTGGGTCATCCAGTGCTTCGTTGATGGGTAATTGTGGGAGACAATTGATGGTTTCAACACTGATAAATGAAGGGCGATTCAGGACGCTATCAAAGTGTTCAGCCCATCGTTTGAGAATCCTCTCTTTGTCAGTAATTAGTGTGTTCCCGTCTGCGCTGAGAAGGGGGGATGATCCAGAGGATGTAGGTCCATACACTTCTTTCAGGGAAGTGTAGAAATTATTCATATCATGCTGGTATGCGTTGCATTGGATGTAATCAGCTTTGTTGCTCAGCTATGTGTCTCACATCTGACGGAGATTTCTACTGTACAGTTCTGCGTATGTTGTTTTAGGCATCTTTCCTAGAAGTGGACTTGGTGTTTTTAAGGTGTGTATGAAGTCGGCGATGTTTCTCATTCATCAACTGCTTGATCTCGTTGCAGTTCTCATCAAACCAGTCTTGATGCTTTTTGGTTGAGGATCCTAGGATTTCCGAAGCTGTGCTGTAGACCAGCTCTCTCAATGCTGCCCAGTCGGTCTCCACATTCTGATTGTGGAGAGGGGTAGATTACAGGCATTCTTCCAGGGCATCCACGAGAGACTGTTTGGTACTGGTGCATTTCAGCTTGGTGATGTTCAGTCGTTTATGAGCCTTCCTTCCCTATGGGATTCTTTTGAGATGAAATGCGGATGTTGAGCTTGGTGATGATGTGGTGGTCCGTCCAGCAGTCAGACTTGGGTCACAAGCACGACCTTCCTGACAATGACATAGTCATTGAGAAGCCAGTGCTTCGAGCGTGGGTGCATCCATGACGTCCGGTTACGAGTAAGGATGCGGAAGAATGTATTGGTGTTCATCAGTTCATGCTCGGCGTAAGTCTGGAGCAAAAGGAGACCCTTGCTGTTACAGTGACCCATTCTGTGCTTTTCTAGCAATCCATCCCAGGCAACGTGATCAATGCCTACTCTTGCATTGAAACTGGCAAGAATGACAAGCTTATCTGCCATTGGAACGTCAGCAATGATGGAGTGAAGATCCGCTAGCACTTGACCTTCACTTCATCTGGGTTGGTCATGGCTGGAGCATAGCAACTGATGCAAAATTGAAATGATGTCTCTGAAGGTATGCAAGACTATCTCTTCTGGCAATTTCCTAGACACAGCTGCACGTATGGTCTTGCAAATCACATATGCATTCATACTTATTAATTAGGTTATTAAAAGTAAATGGAGGTTGTAATGATCTAGATTTATTGCTGAACTGGCTGTCAGATATTTGGATTGTGTACTGTACGGAGACAAGACATCAACAGAATTTACTCTTGGTTAATTCTTTGCATATACCTTCAAATATGTATCAAATTATAAGTTTAATGGAAGAGAAAAATATTTAATTTGGCTTGAACTGCTTCATGCAAAGTTTCATTCATATCCATTTTGGTACTTGTCCCAGTTTTATTAATGTTTTACATATGGATCATCTTATAAATTTATTCCAGCATAATTTATTCCCCTTAGGATCTCTTACATAGGAGGAGTTACTTGGCTTTTTCCAGAACAGATATGTCAGAATGTTTGTTCTGTTGCTGTGAAATGTTTCCCTTCTCATTGTATTAAAAAGTTAAGTGATTTATCTAAAATAACGTAATGCTGATAATTGTTGAATTGCTGTTGACTGATGCTAGACTTTCCCTTATCTAATTATTGTCCGCTGTATAAGTCAACATAATATCACAAATGAACATCACAAATGAAAAACGATTTTGCTTAAAAAAAATCAGAACAACAGTAATGTTGTTGTTTAAGGGTTTAACACCATTTTTCAGCACACAACAGGCTATATATGGTGGCCAGTATTATTGGTGGAGGAAGTACACAGGACCCCTCCTCCTCCCCCCCCCCCCGAAGAACCACTGACCCACAAGAAGCTACTGGCAAGCTTTCTCACATAACTACATTAGCCGAATCTTAGACTTGAACCCACACAGACAGAGGAGATGGCAGTGAACCAAAAAACAAAGAGTACTCGAGACCACTCAGCCACTCGGGGCCCCAAACAACAGTAATAGTGATACATAACAAACATACTGGGGTTGCCCAGCTGTCTAAATGTTCCACTCTTAAGTTTTGCACTTTGCACACGGTTCGATTTTTTTTAACGAAAACAAATTTTCCAGGCTTTCTTCCCTGGCTGTCATAGATGTTTGAAAAACGATATTATACATCTTACATAATTTAAAATAACTAATAATTCCCTTTATTGTAGTGCATTACTGGTTGGTATAATGAATTAAAGCGTAAAAAGCTTTACTTCCATTGTGCATCTATATAAGAACTGCTACCTCTGCTCTATCTTTCTCACCTCTGGATTTTAAACCAGACTTTACATAAAATTAAACAAAAACTAGCAGAAATTTTTGTACAAGTTCTTTTTTGTATTTTATATTGTTTCACTAATTAATACATATAAAGGAAACTTCATTCACAGTAGATGAAGGTAGCAAAGATGTGTTCAAATATATCTTACACTGCTCAATTTAAATTATCACATCTTCACTTCAAACCCATTTGTCTCACACTTAATTCACCAGCGATGTTAGTAGGAAAATAGTGGTCATTTCCATATCAGCAACACTGAAATGCAGTGATTATTCAGTAACTTCAGAATGGTGCATCATGAGAAAAATTCTGTACTTCGACTTAGATGGATGATGACAGTAATCTCTGCGGTCTAACATCATGACACTTTGATAAGTTTTCATGGGTTAAATGTTTTCAGCAATAATTTCTTAAAAAACTAAACCTACACAATACACTAATCCATGTATATTGCTTTATCTTGGCTCAAATTTAAAGAAAAACATGATGTTGCTACATATTGTATATATTTAACTTTTATTCCATTATATATATAAATTGTATATATATATATATATAGAGAGAGAGAGAGAGAGAGTATTTGGAAAATATGTAAACAACACAAAGTTTGAACATAAAAAGCTTAATTATTTTACTCATTTTAAATGTTCTCTATACCCTTAGATAAACATTTATGAGCTTTTTGTCAAATTTACACAGGACACATTAATTAAAACAAATTCAATGCCTTTTCAAACAACTCCTTAATATCAAGGACTCACCAAGATTATATGAACCATCTTGTTACCTTAAGATAATTTGCATTTTCAAAATGAATGGACTGAGCAGTTTGAGATTATGTGATCATTACATTATGACACCATTAATATGTTCCTTTTTATAGAAGTGTATCACAGAGCCACGAACTCTGAGAGATACTGTAGTTAAACAGTCTCACTGTTACTTCTCTTATTAAATAATGAGAAAGAAATGGTTTTTTTAATGTTTTAAAAACCACAATAACTGACCAGAAAAATAAAGTCCATGAAAAATGTACAAGACCTTTGAAAATCTTTAGCAATTTAAATCTGTAAATCAACCATGTATTCTTTCTGATACGGAGCTCATTGATTGTATCATACTAGCAGAAGAATCGTAAATGAACCCGATATTGCTCATCTTGTCAGTTTAAAAATGTCAGCTTGTGAATGCAAATTCACACAAGTAACAACTATTTTGGGGAAATGCAAAGGATGGAGCTTAAAGTTGTGACTTTTCCTAATCATTTATTACAGGATAATTTTCTAGGCACAACAACAAATCATGTGCATCCGCACGGATCCATAGCCCCCACGGACCTTAGTTATTGAATTGTAGCTTGGAAACCAATGATATCCACAGCTAAAAGAGGTGTAATGTCTCAATGGAAAAGGCAGCGGTTCCTAACTCCCAGGAAAGAAATTCAGATACCTATATGCATTTACTAGTATGCATATGAGATCCATCTAGTTTTTCTGCCTATACTGATAGTGGAACAGGATGATTTGTATAAATCTGTAATGTATTCAAGCTAGGATGCTTTTGGTCAAATTTCGTCAAGGTCTATTAACTGGTGTTTTAGAAGCAGTTTAATTTTGTTCCTGTTTTATAATTGCCACCATTATGACTGCAGTCAGTAGTTTCTACAAGGAAGTCATTTCAATGATTTTCACTCGAGGTAACAGCTGCCATATTTGATGGTAAGAGTTGTTGGCATCATTCCTATAGATTGTAAGCACTTAATACCAGAATACTTTGAGCAAACGTTAGTCAGTTTCTGCTGTGCAGTTTCCGAGAAAATGTCTTTGAAATTGTTTTGAGTATTTTCTCAGTGACAGCTATACCTGGTGAATTAGCATGATTTGTACAAACTTTTGAAACCTCTTTATTGCCAGATTTGGTAAAATTTTGTGAAGTGGTGTTTGTGAACAAGTCATTTAATGTTCTTTTTCTATTTTTCATAACAGAGAGATATTTGATGGCAGATTAGCATGTTATTAACGATATAATCTTTTTTTTAAATCTAAATTTTAGGATGCTAAATTAAAAAAAATTGTGTCCTTAAATATTGTTTTTAACTTAATGTGAAGGTGGATCAGCATTTAAACAAATTTCATGCCAAGATGCATTTGTTAGGTCTAGAAAAATATGCTTTAGAAGTTGCAAAAAAACAAATGAAAGGACAACATTGGATGGACAATATTGTAAGCTCAACTGTTCTTATTACAAGGTGAGTTACTATTTGTCCACAAAGATATAACTTTTCTATGTGTATTTTTTTCAAGGAATCCAAGAAAATAAACTTACATCATGCAAATTGTATGACTCAAAATATGCATTCAGCATAATGTTTATGGGTAAATAGTGTAAGGACACTTCATTCCACACTATTCTTTGAAATAATCATTAAATGGAAAAAGAAACTGAACACTAGACTATGACTTTAATACATAATGAGAAGTCTGGCCTTTTTATTCAAATATAGAGTATTGAAAAATTACACATAAAATGAATCAATGTTGACAACAAGAAATGTTAAAAATAACATAAAATTGATAAAATTGGTAAAACATCAAATAGAGCATTTATGCAAGTTAAAATACTTATGTTAATTTGTCCCATCTTGATATTACATCCTTTGTAAAGGTTCTAATGAAATGGTTCTAAAAATAAAGCTTTATTTTAAACAGTAAAGGACATCCTAAATCCAAATTACTGCAGCAGTTAAATGTAATTCAGTTTTTAAGCAGGGTGTATATGGCCATTTTCCCAAGCAACAATGCAATATTAACTTGACTGCAATTTGTAATATTCCAAAAGGTCACTGACATTCTCCCCTGATGAATCTTGGGAATTAAGCTGCAACACATTCATAGATGATGCAAGTTCTGCATCAAGTGTCCCTAATTCTGGTCCCTTGGAGTCATGACTGATATCTCCACCTCCGAATTCTTGGCCTTCATCTGAATCTGTACCTGTATCTTCTGGTCTCTTATTTTCCACTTCCGTCTGTGGTTCACTGCCAACAGGCTGTGATTTGATAATTAGAAATTCATTATATTGAAATACACACCCATCCTCCAACATGTGCTGAGCTATCATGGCAATGTTTGTAGCATCATCCAAACCACAGTGGGGATTACCTTTGAAGGACATACCCAAATTTTCCAACATACCAGATATACCACAGCGTCTACATTCATAAAAATTACTGTAAATCTTTCTTAGATTAATCCAGCGTTTGGCCCATTTTGGAAATATCACTCCACTGAGTTGACACTGGGGGAATAGAAAGCGCTGCATATCCCATGGTCTGAAAAAAAAGCATATGAAATAACAAGAGTCCCTTGAAAGTACTGATGCTCTACCGGGTGGAAAAAATTTGTAAGAACTTAAAATGCAATCATTTCTTTCTTTTAACTGCTGAATGTTGAAACCATTTCTGATATTCTTCAGCAATTAAAGAATTTTCAACCCAGCTGCTGTGGTGGTCATACCGGATGTAAGACTGACATGATTTTCATTTAGAACCAAGTAGACATCAAAAGAAGCCTTGTGGTGAAAACTCCATGTCCATATGACATTCCGCTGAAGAGGAGTAGTGATAAAAAAAACATTCAAGACAGTGATATTTAACTTATTGCTGGCATCATTTTCATTTAGAACCAACCTCACACCGAAAGAAGCATTATGATCAAAATCTCATGTCAAAAACTGAACTTCAATTTAATAGTGATAACAAGATTTTCAAGATGACCAGCATAGTGACCATATTGGACATAAGAACAGCACCATTTAAAGTCAAGACCAACATCAATATTTGCATGTAATGTTTTGGTGAAAACTGCATGCTGATATGACTTTCTGTTTTGGATAAGTAACATTAAGGAGATTTTCAAGATGACTACCACAGTAGACAACAAATTCACACCAGTTTCATCAACTGAACATCATAAGGAGTTTTCTGCTGAAAGCACTGTCAATACGACCAGCTATCTAAGAGTAGTAGATATCATAAGATTTTCCAGATGCCATTTTGACAGCCACAAAGGTCTGATCAGCCAACTGGACAACATAAAAAAGTCTTCGTGTGAAAACCATATGCTGTTATCATTCAGAAGTAATGATAACAAGATTTGTAATATGGCCATCAAGGAAGTCATATTTAATATGTGAATGGCACCATCTTCATTTAGGAACAGCATAAAAAAAAAAAAAGGAGTAGCGATAACAAGATTCTCAAGATGGCAGCTGTGGCAGCCATATTTTTTCATTTAAGACCAACTAGACCATGGGATGAACATGTGTGCATAGTTTCATGGCAATACTCAAGGTGGTTTAGGAGAAGGAGCAATAACAAACTTGTGCTAATGAATGGGTGAAGGGTGAAAAACCATCCCACAAACTCTGGTTTATGACCAGTAGAGCTAAATATCACAAAATAACAGCAAAATAATTATGCTTTTGCTCAAGGAAATTACAAGAATTCACATCATGCATAATACACACACAACGCAATCCCTTACTAATCCTTCTCACTATATTTTCTGGTAGCAGGCTGAAACTGAAATTGAGGTTCAACAATGTAACTATAAAAATAATCTTTTTAAAAAAAACTAGTTCCAAAAAAACTATATAACTAAGCTGATGGAATGAGACAATAATTTAACAGGAGCTGGTTGATAATGTTAAAGATGTTTAGTGTCTTACTACAGCATGATGAAAATGGATGTAGTGTTACATGGATGGTCCAACAAAACTGACAATGTACTTTAACTCATAAAGATAGATGGTTCTCCCACTCTGCCTTGTGTCCTGCCCTTTGAGCGTTCTATTCCCCTACCAACCTCCAAAAGTCCTCCCTTCCGCCTCTTTCCAGATCACAAACACCTACTTAAATCTGTGTTACTTTCTGTTTATGTTTTCTGACTTATTCTTCTGTTTATGTAGGATAAATTCATGATCATGTTTTTCCGATTCTGCTAAACAAAAGATCAAATTTTTAATTTTGTTAATGACATCAAGTCTTCTAAATACATGAAAATCAAACAGGTTGCAAAAAGTGTCCTTTTTCCACTCCCCTCCATAACAAATTCCAAGTTGGAACACTTCTAAATAATGGTTAAGGGCATGAATTTTCTTCATGAATGGCTATTCATATGGCAGGTACATGTAGCTATCAAATAAAGGAAAATAATCTATATACTCTGTGAAAAGTATCCAAAGATTAGGAATTCCAACAATGTGTGAAGACTCCTGTATATTGTGTACTACATAAGATCCAGATACCAAAGAGTGATTAAAGATTACTGTTGTTGTCAACACTTACCCATCTGTGACTACAGCAAACTTATTGCCCTCTCCCAGTTTGAACTTCTTCATCCACTTTGTGACCTTGTCCATAACAACAGGAAATGGATCAGCTTTATCTACTGTTTCCTGTAAAGATTGCAACAAACAGGAAGTTTTTTTTAAATACTTAGTATCCTAATCTGATATTTAGATTGTTGTTGTTGTTGTTGTAATGTTTAATACCATTTTTCAGCACACGATAGGCTATACATGGCAGCCAGTATTAATGGTGTAAGAAGAACCAGAGAAACCCCCCGGAAAGAACCACCAACCCACGAGAAGCTACTGACAAGCTTTCTCACATACCCACATTGGCTGAATCTGAGACTCGAACATATGCAGACAGAGGTGAGATGGCAGTGATACATAACGGAGAGCGCTTTAGACCACTCGGATACTCTGGGCCATGGTTTAGATTGTAATTCACCAAAATGTAAAACTTCCTATCTCTCTTAGCAAAATTTTCAATTTTAATAGATCACCAAAAACTTGGCAAGTCAATGTTTTGTTAAATGACATTTTACGCTTTCAATTTATTTTAACCTGTATGACTGTAGAAAGAAAACAAACTGCTTAAACCGTTTTACTGAATTCCTGAATTCGTTTGGTAACTTTATCAAATATGTTCAAAGCAGAAGTCTCAATCAACTGATGAAACCATCCCTGTGTATGCAAAAACTGATATCATCTCATAATCACAAAGATGTATTATCAATCTCAGCAGCAGAGAGGGTGAATCCTACAACGTTTTCAGACAAAATTTGATTGAAATCCTAAAACGAGCCGTCCTATAATCTCATTTTAACCAAAAAGAGGGCGAACCCTACAACGTTTTCAGACAAAATTCGATTGAAATCTTAATGAGCCTTCCCTACGAAATCTCATTTTAACTAAAAAAATGAAAACGAAGATTTTTACGATTTTTTAATTAATTTTGGTCGCAACGATGTGGTCATCCACCCTCTCTGCTGCTACAGGTTAACAAAAAATAATAAATGATTTTAACCGAATATTTGATCCAGTCCGATACGATATCGTGTCCGAGGATCATGCAAATTTATTGTTGCGAATCCGTGCGGAGTCGACTGAGCATGACTAAAGAAATCTCGAAATTGATTGAAGTCCATATCAGAACACCATGTCTGCCAAATATTTCTAAGAGTATGAGTATCAACTCCGTTGAATACAGACAATAAATTGCAGTTATCTCTGATAACTTTTGGAACCTGAGTGTAGCGTTGAGTGACATATATCACGTCAGTGTTTTTGTGACGCCCCCGGGAAAAGATCCTAGCAGGATTTTTTTGTTTATCCAACATTATATCGTCGTATACGACTAAATTGTTAATATCTCCATCAATATCATCAATACTCGGTGCTTCATCGATATCGGTTATAAAATCAATGGCGTTCTCACCGCTAATTTCTGATGCATTCTCGTTAAAATCTTTTAGCACTTCATAACATCGTTGATCATCTACGCTAGGAGCAATTAAATACAACTTATCCCACTTCATCCATCTCATTATTAAATTGAGCAACAATTGCGTTTTACCGGATCCAGATGGCCCGATTATAATCATCCGGATAGAGTTTGGTAGCGCTGCATGATGCTTAATTGGTTCTCTTGTTTTAGTCGCTGAAAAATCAATTATATCCATATTTCTATACATAAATTATGGATCTATATTGTGTGAAGTGCAAAACGCGTACTGGCACAGATGATGTGACGACAGTTACAACTAAAAATAACCGATCAGCGCTTTCTGGTAAATGCATGCAATGTGGTACAAAGAAATTTAGATTTGTGTCTATGAAATCTGATTTAAAAAAAAACGAGGAGGTGATATCGCAGCCAAATTGGCAAAGCTCCCTGGAACCCCATGGGCAAAGTACCCCGGAGAAAAGCACCTTCCGGGATATAGCTACTGTGGACCGGGAACCAGACTTGATATCAGACTCAATGATCAAAATCAACCCAACCCCGGTGAAGAACCAATAAACGCCATTGATAAGGCCTGTCACCTTCATGATGTTGCTTATAAAAGCAGCAATCTGCAACACAGGCATCTAGCAGATGTGAAATTAATTCATGCGTTAAATGCTATTCCTGATAAATCCTTCAAAGAAAAATTGGCTTCATTTTTAATAAAATCGGCTATGAAAAGCAAATTGATGTTAGGTGCCGGTAATTAATAATATGGAATCTATTTATTATTCCCCAAGAGGATACTGGAGGGGTAAATCAGCAGTCCATAAACTCGCTAGCGCTGCAAAAGTGAAAAAAACCACTGCGGCTAATTGGTTATCCAAACAGGCACTATGGCAAATTTATCTACCACCGCCTAAACAAATTCAATTCTCGCATTTTGATGTGACCGCTCCTAATGAAGTTCATCAGGCTGATATATTATTTCTGCCACATGATCGTGGTTACAAATACGCTTTAACCGTAGTTGATATTGCAAGTCGATACAAAGAAGCAGAACCGTTAAAAACAAAATCAGCCACTGAAGTTGCTTCTGCATTTGAGAGGATTTATCGACGAGGTCCTCTGCACTGGCCAAATCTATTGCAGGTTGATCCTGGCAAGGAATTTCAGGGTGCATTGTTATCTACAATGAAACATCATAATGTCACCATACGACGAGGGCATACTGCGCTACATCGCGATCAGGCCATTGTAGAACGATTTAATCGGACGATTGCTGAGCGGTTATTTGGATATCAATACGCAAAAGAATTCATTCAAGAAAAGCGATCCCGTGAATGGGTTAAAAGATTACCATCTGTGATTACTGCACTGAATAACGAGATTACTAGAACAATCAACATGAAACCTATCAACGCGATTAAAAAGAAGTCAATACCCGTACAACCACAAAAAGATTTCCCTAGAAACGCTAGCGTTTCCCAACCAATTCTTGGTAGTAATGTCATTGTGAGGTACTTATACGAACCAGGAGAGCTTGAAGGGGGTAGAAAAAGGGCTACTGATCCTATTTGGAGTGTCACTACACACAAGATATCTACTATAACACGATCTACGGGTAGACCTCCAGTCTATAAACTGGATTCAACTGCCCCTCAACGAGGATTTACTCGACAACAACTACAGGTAATTCCCGAGGATACTCAATTGCCACCGCATGGTCTTAACTAGCACCGTTGCGTCTATTGCACTCAAGACAAGTCAACATCACATTATTTCTGACATGACCGAGACTGTTATTTTTTCTGTCTACGGTGAATTGGCGAGGATCCTTATCCGAATACTGCCAACGCATTATACAATTGCAACTCGCGCAGTGATTATTCTGTTGTTTCTTCAGCGTAATTATTGATTCAGCATCAATATCAAATTCTCGTTGTTTTTTTTTGTCCTGTTGTTTGTAACCGGAGAGTTTTTTATTAATGATGCTAACATCAATATCACTTATTGTTGTGTCATTATCATCGAAAACAACTCTTCGAAGTTGATTTATTTTTCGTACTCTGGATACTGCGAGATAGACTAAATTCGACCATTCGATGTGATTATCCACCATCCAAACAATTGTATCCGATATAGTCAATCCCTGTGAAGAGTGTATTGTTGCTGCGTATCCTAGCGTCCACGGGGATTTATTAGCACGCAATGCATCTTCAACGACATTGATATCAACCAGCACAATATCATTTAATACGAGAATTTGTTTTTCACTCTGTCCTGGAATATCAACTTCAATATTCTGTTTTCGTGTATCCGATGGCCTATAACAAAGGGGTACTGGAAGCGTTGCAAATTTTTCTTTATGCAATTCAAATAACTTCTTCTGAAGTGTATCCCTGACTATTTTTCTACTTGCAATTATCAAATCATTTGGTCTCCATGTTTCCCAGAAATCGTTTATTTGAGTTTCTGAAATCACTTCACGCGCTATTTCGCATTGGATTCTATCCGGTTGTAATCTAATTAGCGCTTTGAACTCTCGTAATCGTTCATCAAGTGATCTATAATCAGTGGTGATTTCTTCATAGTAGTCTACAAAACCCCTTAGCCATTCATGTGGAGATGCACCGACAAATGGTGGTGGTTGGCCGTGATCACCGCACATGACGACTTTTGTGTTTTTGTTTAACAACCACTCGAGAAATATTTGTAATACATCTAATGACACTGTGCATATTTCATCCCAAATTATGATTTCAGGAATGAATTTATCACCCATACGCTCAGGAGTCCATTTGTCACCCTTCCATCGAAAGAAACTATGGTAAGTACAGGCATTTACCCCTCGCTGTATCATCTCTCTGGCGAGTCTGTGAGTCGGTGTTAGCACAATCATGTTAGTAGAAATACAAGTATTTCCACCACGACGAAATAATTCAATTGCACGAGTTGTCTTTCCTGACCCACCACAACCGTTTAAATAAACTGTTTTATATCTACAGATTGGATCAGATACCGGTGGTGCATTAGAAAATTCTGATTGATTTTCAATACGGTTACAACAAAGATATTTATCATCCATGGCAACGTCTGCGGATTCACAATACTCATGTAGCATCTCCTTTTTAAATCGCCAACACCCCCAATTTTCTTCGGGATCTGTGAATTTAGCTACAGCTGATTTGTATTTATTGTGTATATACATCGAATCAGTGGCCACTCTAACCGCGGTATTAGGAAATCTATTTATCATCGAAAATAGATTAATAGAAGCATAGGCTAGCATTGAACTTCTCAAATGTGTGTACTGGGAATTATATCCATCACAGTAGGTAACAACCGTACCCATTTTCTCACCATTGGATAGAAAAGCATCCTTACGGGATACAAGTTTTCCCTGTTTCATTAAATCCGCTACAATAAAATCGTATTCAGCGACATCTATGATCAACCGCGAAGAATATTTTGCGTTGTCGTACCGTCCACCTTGAGTGAATTTACCGATTATTCTTCGTCCAAAATCTTTTGCTTGTTCTTTTTTAATTTCAAATAACTTCATAGACAAATTCATGATTTGTTCTTCATTGAAATCAGGGAATTGTTTTCGCTGTTCGCTGATTATACGATCTAGATCGGGTTGTGGTAGCCAAACTTCTTTCTGAGCTCGATAGCATATAATCGCTTCACCGATGATCAACGATATTAGCATACCACAATCAATCATATATCTCAATAGCACTATTGGCATCCAGGCCTTTTCAGATAGGTGTCTACCGAGCCAAACATAACTACACGGATGTAATCCTGACGCTAATTCAAATGATATCACACGAGCGAATCCGGTTAAATCAAAATCAGGCAATGGTCCATTAATCGCAACACGAGTCATTTCATGCGTGGGGTGTCCAAATCGTTTGAAGTACTCAGCGCATTCCCCATATCCGAGAAAACTTCCGGGGTAACACGCGGCTATATCAATTGAAATCATACCATCAAGTGAGTATTTCGTATTCCACAGTCCTCCATGACCAAATTCGACGCAACTCAATTTAACATCCTCGAGAAAATCACTTCGTGTTGGACGCCATGAGTTTTTTTCTCTTGCGAAGTGAGCTACCACTGATGGAATAGTAAAACTATCCGTGAGTAGTTTTTCATGGGAATTCTCCGGTGAAAAATCACTAGCGATTTTTCTCATTCTGTTATCTAATTCTTCAACGCGATATAATTCACCATTTGGTTTTACAAATTGATCAAATCCTATTTCGGGATCTTCATCACTTCTAAGTAACCACACTGACACAGGATCATCCTTACACAACGCATTAATAGCATCAAATAATCTCTCTTCATAGAAAACATCCCCGACTAATTCCCCGGAAAATTCCGGTGGGATATATTTCACGGTTCGTTCTCGTGGAAATACTGTTACCGCAGGTGTCCACGCGTGTTTGTTATGATCAATAATCTGTATTGGTGCTCCATTTTTGTTATATTTCGGTTCGTATAAAACCTCTCCGGTTATCGTCATAACTGTTATTGGAAATCTTAATGATGTTTCTAATTTAGCTATATCAGAAATCTTTGCACCATGCTGTTTCACTGTCAGTTCCCATTCGGTTATTTTCCTACGTCGCAGATCAGTTAGTTTATTTCCTCGGGATGCATTTGTGAAGTGCTCCATTACCCGTGTTGCTACACAATTAAGCCCTGACGAATATTTCATAGGAGCTAGTTTTGCGATATCGGGTTTATCATTTAACGGATATATCCCATAAACCATTGCTGTTACGGGATAAGATCTTTCGTAGTATGGTTTGTCAATGCCGGTTAGAATTCCTGGTTTGGAATCTCTACTCACAATGACAGCTTTTTTATTCTTGAGGATTGGTTCAAATTTATCCCTAATAATCCATTTGCCATCGACTTCAATAATGAATTTGATTCGGAAAAAATACCGTTTTTCCCCAACATGTGAAATTATCACTGCTGCTTTTTCATCATTCATGGTAGCGTCAACAACACCATCAATTCGAAATGTTGACCAACAATAGGATGCTCCATCACGCTTAAATTCATTGAAACAATCTCTGATTTTACTAATCATGGCTTTATCAAGAATTGTATTCTTGGGTGTATTAGAAACTATATCGAGATTGAATTGAGCATCTTTCCAGGATAATTTCTTGGACGCTTTTGAAATCCGAAGGATTTTGGGTTTATCGAGATTAAATTTGTTACGTTTTTTGGGTCTATCGAGATTAAATTTAGGATTGATTTTTAATAATCTCTTAAACTCTTTCATGTTTCCGTCTCTTGGACGTTTGATACGTTTTTTGGGTCTATCGAGATTAAATCTAGGACTGATTTTTAATAATCTCTTAAACTCTTTCATGTTTCCGTCTCTTGGACGTTTGATACGTTTTTTGGGTCTATCGAGATTAAATCTAGGATTGATTTTTAATAATCTCTTAAACTCCTTATCAGCATTGAATTCAGCATTTTTCGAAGTCAATCTCTTGAACTCTTTCATGCTATACTAAAAACAAGTGTCTAAATGAAAGATTTATGTATAATGAATCCCCCTGCAATGGATCAGTCATTGAATTAGACAAATAGTATAGTATAAGAATGACCCAAGAATTCAGACAGCACCCTGTGAGTACAAATTATGAAGCATCCAGTGATGGTGTTGTAAGAAACCGTAGACTGAAGAACCCAGTTGGGTGGGATAATGGTATGGGGTATTTGTTCTTTACTGTTGGAAAGAAGAAATATTACAATCATCGTTTCGTGTACGAGTGTTTCCATGGATTGATCAAAGATGGTTTTGTTATTGATCATATTGATTCTAATCCGAAGAACAATTCTTTATCAAATCTGCAGGCTGTTACACATAGTGAAAATACCAAACGAGGGGGGACTGGGAAATACTCGAAAAAAGCGAGACCTGTGAAATCTTTGAATACAATAACTAACGAAGAAAAAGTATTTAAATCAATATATGAAGCCGGCAAGTATTTCAATATTTGTAGACCCTCTGTACGATATGTTGCAGAGGGGGTTTGTCGATCGGCTATTTCAAAGGGGACGGGACAAAAAATTCGATTTAGTTATGTCTAATACGTCATATTTTTCATTTAGAAATATATCATTATTATAGAATAATGAATTCTGAAAACATGAATAGCATCATATCCGAGATTTCAAAATTGAAAGGTTGGGATATTGAACTATCAGATGGGTTAAATCCTGATCAAATCATGTCTGATTTTCAGGATATAGAATACGGAGTTAACAACAATAAATATATGCTACCAAAGAAGTATGCGCTCATCAAAAGAATTCAGAATTCTATTAAGGACTCTCTCGCATTTTCCAGTGACGTAAGTGTGTTCGCTCCGTTGTATACCATCGTAGAACGAATACGAAAAGAATTGGGGTACGAATACGAATTGAAAAAGGAGGTTAATTCTAAAGTTAGAAACCTACGGGCGTTAATTCAAGAAAATGAACAATTTTGATTGACCATTTATCATTATTTGATTGCCCGACCATTTATCATTATTTGATTGTGACCGTCCCTCATAGAGATTTTAATTTTTTTTAGCATTTTTTGATTGATAATGTCAGAAACAGTGAATAAAAAATTGATGGCTGGTTCGGATTGATCAAAAATAGAATGGCGAAAGTGTGATATTAATTATTTTTATATACAATTTCCACACTTTCGCCATCATTGATAGGATGAAATAATACTTCCATGACCATCCGATGGTGTTAGGTCGGGATTGAAAAATTGTTTCACAATTGAAAAATTGTTTCTGATTTCAAATAATGGTCAATGAAGCATTAACAACCCGATTGGCTCGTGAACGATTAGATGCAATTAAGAGATTTGTACCAATTCGTGACTCTGTACGGAATAAACTACAACAACGACAGAGTATTCAGACTGATTTTGCTGCGGGATCTGAAGAATTGTTTAAACCAGTAACCACAGCAACGAAGGAGATAGAGCGTGCTATACTGGGAGATGATCCTGACGGTAAAAGAAAAGAAGAGGGTCTTATTCCTGTGTTAGAAAAAATAGCAAAAAGAACTAAACAAACAAAAAAATCCTTGCAATCACTTCCTCAGGATATATCAACCGCTTCGAAACGAACATTTAAAGGATTTCAGGAAGAACTAGTTAGCGGACTACCTAAATCAATTATATTTACCGAGAGCGCTAAACAACAAATTCTCAACGAGGATATAGATAATTTAGGTGAATTCGCTGCTAACAGCTATGATTCACAAGAGAAGTTTTTCACGGACAATTATTCGGATTATAGAATGTCACATAATGAATGGGCTGATATAGTGTATGAAATAAATACTGGGAGTTTAGATAGAAGGATGAAGGACTACAGAGACTTCAAAAGAAAATTTCAACTCCAAATAAGACAGCCATACGATGAGAAAAAATTTCTGGGGAGTGGTCTAGTTGGAAACGCTAGCGTTTCATGTCCTGGTAGTGTTCTCAGTGATATATCACGATTAGAGGTTCTTGTAGGAGGGTTCCGAGCTGGAAATAACTCACCGGAAATAATTAATGAAGCAGCTGATATCTGTAGACGATTATTTCAGGGTGGTATCATGGATATCAGCACATATCGAGATTTCATTGGCGAGTTAGTGGAAAGTGGGTATCATAGTGACTGAATTGATAAATTGTTTTACAATTGAAAAATTGTTTCTGATTTCAAATAATGATCATACACTACAATCATGATAAACCAACCCCCGTCTACGTAGTTAATTCACGGTTTCCGGTTTATAGAGCATACTACGGAGATGGTTTAGGCAATACCATTTTAGGATTATTTGCGAGAATGGCTCCAAAAGTGATGCCGTTGGCTAAACAATTATCAATGAAAGCAATTGATGTTATTCGTGATAAGGGTATTGGTGCTGTTGGAGATCTTGCTGGAAAAGCGTTTTCAACTGCGAAGAATAAATTAACATCATTAGTGAAATCACGGATGAAATCTAAAGGATTTTCAAAACCGTTACCGTCTACAGCGGAAATGCCTGCAAGTGTTAGTAGAATTATAAATAACGCAGTAGATGAAAAATTAGCGTCGATGGCTTTAAACCCCGACCAAAGCAATATTGCAAATATGATAGCAGGAAGTGGCTTTAAAAAACTACGACGATGAAATGGGAAATCGCGATTTAGACTCTGATAAATAGAATAAAATGTTCAAACAGTCACGTGATCCAGCATTTGATATAGACGCCCCAGTTGGCAAGGATGATTCTGTACGCGATTATCAATATTACGCCTATCATGCCATAGACTCAAATAGTCGAGCAAGAATTGATCTTCAAGTCCATGATACCAGTAAATACTTTCTACCCTGTGAAGCGTTTATTGAAGTAGAAGGAGAACTTGTAACAGCTGCTGATACTCCTGCTGTACCAGCACCGTATCCAGCTGGTACTCAAGTCGGTTTTGTCAATAATGGTATCATGGCGCTATTTGAGAGTGCTAGATATCTCATTGATGGAAAAGAAATCGAGTCGATAGATCGCGATGTTGATGTGGCTACAACAATAATCGGGTTAGCGAGATATTCCGATGATTATACAAGATCAGCAGGACCTTCTATGATGTTTGCAAAGGATAATAAAAATACCGCTGGAGGAAATCCATTTGTTGTAAGACGACCAAAGAATAATGCTGGCACCGCTAATATTGATGCCGAGGATATGATTATAAACAACGATGCTAATTTCAATCTAGGAGCTGCAACACGAAACTCAATGTTGGGAGTAGGGCGTAAATCATTTTCATGCGCGATTCCACTGCATCATATATTTGGATTCTGTAGAAACGTCAGAAAAGTTATCTATGGAGCGAAGCATACAGTATCGCTTGTACGAAAGAGTGATGATAATGACGCAATCTGGAGGATTCCAGCAGACAATGCAAATCCAAATGCTGATGCCGGTAAAGTCAATTTAACAAAAATATCATTGTGGATGCCAGTGTTGACTCCAGCAATCACCGCAGAAGAACGATTACTATCATTTATGGACCATGGAGGAAAGTCGTTGTTAAGTTGGTTATCAGTGAGTACAGATGTGAAGCAATCAAATAACAACGGGTTATTCACTTGGAACCTAGCATCAAAACAAGGTGTTGCTGCGCCACGTCATATATTCGTAGCGTTACAAGATAACGCACGAGTTGGCAATCAACTCTCCAGCCATATGATATTTGATCAGTTAGGTGTTAAAGACGTCTCACTGAGAATAAACGGCCAGCAGGAACCATCCGAGGATATACAACTTAATTACACAGAAAATCATATCGCACGAGTTTATCATCGTCTGTTGTCATTTATGGCACGCGACCAAAATGTGGATACTGGTTTGCAAATATCACAATACGACTTTAAAAATCTGTATCCGATCTATTACTTCTCACTGGAACATCTCGATTTGATGAGACAATCTGTCGTTGATATACACTTTAGAGCTAATGTGCTTCGTGGTGCTATTGCTGATTATAGAGCGGTTGCTGTTATTCTCAGTGATAAATCAATGCTACTCGAAGGTGTTGGAGGAAGAATGAGAGTGGTAGATGCCCCAGTAGAAAATCTTTAAAAGATTTTTCCATTAGAATCAATCTATTATGTATAATGTCATATAGTGTTATTAGTGTTGCGTTAACTCCCGGTCAATTAAAAAAATTGCAATCGGAATCAGCTAAAAAATGTGGAACCACAATCACGTTGAAACCCAACCAAATGACTGGTGGTGCAAAAAAACTATCGCTGACAACTCGTCAGGTGAAACATTTCAATGATGCACTTGCAGCCAAAAAAGGTGTTCAGATTACTCTCTCTGCAGCTGCTATCAAAAATATGATTAAAACAGGCGGTATATTCCCGTTGTTAGCTGCGATTCCGGCCTTGATTGCAGCAGCAGCCCCAGCGGTGGCTAAAGCAGCGGCGTTAGGAGCCGTTGGTACTGCAGCAGGAATGGCACTACAGAAGGCAACTGGGAAAGGATATAAAAAAAAGGGACGATCCGTTCACGGATTGGGTCTAAGACTACCAGGAACCCCGTATTCGTGGTACAGCGGAAAGGGTCTAAGACTAGGACCGGTTTATTAATTCAGAAATCTTCGATTTCCGAACCGATGGTTCCTATGTCCAATTTTGATTTAATGGATGCTGCTAAAAAGCTGGCGATTAAAAATTTCAGAGGTGTCTTTATGAAAGATCAATTACCACATCAACCAAACAGCGTTGAAACCGGTATTATTAATCTCGATAACAGCACCGGACCTGGAACTCACTGGGTTGCATACGCTATTGATCCACGTGGGATTGTCTATTTCGATTCATATGGATTAGCCCCACCAAAAGAGTTTTTGCGTTATATAAAAACCCTTCCAATGAAGACTTGGTATTCTACGCTACCAACACAAACGATGATTGACCCACCAATATGTGGCAGCGAAGTATTAAATGTCCTTGACGCTATTTCTAACTCCTTGATTAACCCAAGCGGAAAACCACCACATGTTGTCGTGAATGAATACACTAGTAATCGCTTTTTAGAGAGAGAAAGAGTTTTACAATAACATGATTGATATTTGGGGGAGATCTTTGAAACCCAAACCTGATGGCACTGCACCACCTGATTCTGTCAAGGATGTAAAAAAACTAATCAAAGATGAAATAGCTGAGACGTTGAACTTAACAAATGTTGATCCTAATGAAATAGTTGTATTTCAAGACAAACAGGGTAAATTGAAAACCAGTAATATTTCTCTGGATGATATTTTGGTTAAACAACAAAACGCAATCGAGAACACCGTTGCGTTATTTTCCGATCAGGGTAAACTCAAACCGGGTGTAATCGTTTCGACGATTACAGATCGATTAAAAACTATCAACGATGAGTTAAACAATTCTCTGTTTGTACTAACAACACTTGAATCTAGAATTGAAGAAAACGGAAAACAGTTTTCAGTTTTTCGTAGAAATATCATTGATAAATTTATTGGAACCCAGTTGGATAAAATAGAAATAAAACTCCCTGATATTAAAAAATCCATCGATGAGACGAAAAACTTCATCGAAGCCGTCAAAGGTGATTTTTCGAGGATGATAACAATCATTGAAAAAACAAAAATTCCTCATGAGAAAACCAACAACGTCGTGTACACAATCCAACACGGATCATTTGCGTGGACACCTGCAAACAACAAATTAGATATCACTGCAACCGTTAAGGGTATTTATCGATTAACACTGGTGACAACGGCTCAATTTAATATTTCATCGTTGAGTTCATCCGGGGTTAATAATACGATTTCAACGATCATCGACAAGGATACAACTGAAAAGTTCACTATAACAGCTACTGATAAAAGTTTGGTTGGGACACCAGTAACATGGTATGTGGAATTCGTAGCGGATTTAAGTAAATAACTAAATTGAAAGGAAAATCGTTCGGATTTCACAATTGAAAACGCTAGCTTTTTTAAAATAACAATGATTTCATCAACTCAATGTCGCTATGATCAGGTCAGAGAATTTCAAAATAGACTCAAAACCCTCACTGAAGAGTATCAAATAAAAATAAAAAAATACCGACGAAGAATCACCGCAATTGATATTATTATGTACTCTGTGTCAAGCGTTCTCACTGGCGCAGGAATAATACTTGCATCGGTTACAATGATTGCCCCGGTCGTAGTTCCAATTTGCATTTCTGCGGTGGCTACAATCGGGGGTATATCAACCGGGATAGCAAAAAGGATATCATCATGCAGCCAGAGTAAACTGCAGAATTACTTACTTCAATTTCATATTGCATCAACCGCATATTCGCAATTATCATTGATGATATCATCGTCACTCGATAATACAATTATATCAGATAGTGAATTCTCAGAGATGGTCAGTATTTTTGATTCCGCGATATCGAAATTAGAGCAACAACATGAGTATAATAACAATGACAACACCGATGGAATCGGAAAACACGAACCCAAAAAACAAAATGATCTCAATAATCTCAACCATACCAGATTGTGAGTTCTCAGTGATGGTCAGTATTTATGATTCCTCGATACCAAAATTAGAAATAAATCATGAGTATAATAACAATGACAACACCGCAGGAATTACTTCAACGAATAGTGGAGAACACGAACCCAGTACAAACAAGCATGATATCAATAACATCAACGAATCCAGAATTCAGTGTGAATTTCCCTAGCCCAGTCCCCGTGAAGGAGATAGCGCTAGCAAAACTACGAGTGTATCACAGTTGGCCTAATATCAGATCAAAATCATTTGGTGGTCAACAACCCAATAATTCTTTAGTGTTTGCAAATGAGAATAAACCCGACGGAACCCCAGACTGGAAAGTTGTTTCGATACCAACAGGGTCATACCAAATAGAACAAATCAATAATGAATTCGCGCGTAGAATAAAATCGATTACTGGAGTAGAGTCAAAAATCGCTATAACAGTTCATGAGCCGACGCTATCATCCGCAATTGAAATAAACTCAGAAGGATACGTCGTAGATATATATCAAAGCTCAATAAGAACCGTACTAGGATGGCCTGAATTACCACCAGTGGAAAAAACCGTTGATTTACCAGAACCACAAAAAACTGATTATATCACAGACAGGATAAAATCTGATAATCCAATAAAGAGTTATAAAGAGCACGAAAACACTTTAGATTTTTTTGGTTTCATGTTCCCAAAAAGGGCGGATGGTAGATCATTGCCAGAGTATCCTTTTGCTAAAAAACCTGAAATCGTTAAAAATTTCACAGCAATGAATAATGATTTTTCACTGTTGTTAATATCTCTTAAATCCGGTTCTCTCACCCGAGATGAATTTATCAGCGTCGTAGAAACATGCAATAAAATTATCGACGATATGGAAGTATTTAATTCACAAATCATTCGAGTTATATTAGATGAAGGTAACCCAAAATCGAGAACAGAATTTGCATTAGACTATGAAATCCGCGTTGAAGATATCCCCACATTCAAACTACCAGGATATAACGTACCAGAACTAAAAAAACTTCTCAGTGACACCATCGATGTTGGTTTTAAAATAATTCATGATGCATGGAAAAAAACATCATCAGGGGAAATAAAAATCCTCAAACACAATAATGACCCAGACGGTGGCGGTAGGCATATCGCTCCGTTCAACGTGAATATTTCATCGGTGATTGCGCTCAATTTAGTATGTGATGTTATCGAAGGAAGCTATCAAATTAATCTAGAGCAATCAAATCAAGCTCAGCAAGGATATATTCTTTATTCGTTTTCACCAACAGCTCCTCCAGGATACCTAATTATTGAAAACCCAATTAATCCTGTCTACATGCGATGCCATAATAATTCGTTAACAAGAATTAATTTCAAACTCACCGACCAGTCAAATAATCTAATTGATCTACAAGAGGAGGTGTTAGCGATTAGTCTGTTTGTGAAATCCTAAAAGGATTTTCATCGTAAGGACTTTCATCATAAAGACTTGATCAAATCATTTATTATTTTTTGTTAACCCAGTGATGAAATCACTAAGCAGCAGAGAGGGTGGATGACAACAAGTTGCGACCAAAATTAATTAAAAAATCGTAAAAATCTTCGTTTTCATTTTTTTTAGTTAAAATGAGATTTCGTAGATTTCAACGAAATCCTACGGATCGTTTTAAGGATTCAATCAATTTTTTTTGTCTGAAAACGTTGTAGGGTTCGCCCTCTTTTTGGTTAAAATGAGATTATAGGACGGCTCGTTTTAGGATTTCAATCAAATTTTGTCTGAAAACGTTGTAGGGTTCACCCTTTTTTTGGTTAAATGAGATTATAGGACGGATCATTTTAGGATTTCAATCAAATTTTGTCTAAAAACGTTGTAGGATTCACCCTCTCTGCTGCTATCTCATTTCATCAGCCAATCATACAATTTAATATCCAGATTTTGGGAAAGCTCCATTCTGGCATTACAAAATAAATGTGTGTTTATCAAACCCTCACACTGCAGAGATCTAATGAAGCTGTTAAATAAGACAATGAATACGATCTGAGTATGCATGTAATTTTACATGAGGCTATTACAAGAGAGGGGGAGGCAAGGTTTGCATGAGAGGGGGAGGCAAGGTTTGCATGAGAGGGGGAGGCAAGGTTTGCTTATAGTGATGGAGTGCTGAGACATGCAGCAATGTCGCTTTGCCTTAAAATAAACTCTTCTTCTAAAAGAGAATACTTATTGGTTACAATATATAAGGTCCAGATTTGAAAGTTCCTTTGCACAGTTAAATTATAACAGATACACAATTGAAAAGTGTGGCCCAAGACTGAATTAGAAATTGAAAGTATAGCCAGTTATGTAATTTGCTAATGAAATAATTTTCATTTACATGCATATGAGAAGTACATTAACAAAGCCCAGTGATTGGCACAATAAATACTGGCAACCATATTATTATATTTATTGCAGTTAAATTTTTATTTATCCTGAA
Source organism: Unio pictorum (assembly GCA_030141615.1). Lineage (NCBI taxonomy): Eukaryota > Metazoa > Mollusca > Bivalvia > Unionida > Unionidae > Unio > Unio pictorum. The sequence goes on from JARLTB010000264.1 coordinate 1,948,403, forward strand.
TTCAATGCTGTGTTTTGAAATCTTAGCAGTTTCTATTTCATTACAAAACACTTTTAAGGTGTGATATAAAGGGAAAATGTAAATCAGGTCATTGATAGATATATTCCAAATAAATCAAAATTAAAAGAATTGAAAAAATGATGAGATGACTACAGAATACATGAATGATTTGCAAATGAAATGAAAACAAAATGCACATTCAGTAACATCACCCATTTTAGTATCTGTAAATGTACAAGTTGGGTAATTGATCAATCAATAATATATGAACATGTTGAAGTCTTTCTTCTTAAATTGACGTTTTGGAAACTAAAACATGATTAACAAGTTGTATTCGACTCTGTTTATTACAATTTCTTAACAGACCTTCATGCAAAAACAAGTGCCCTAAATCTCTTCATTTTTATAGAAATCAAGGTGAACATGTACTGGTAAATTTCAAACTTGGTTACAAAAATTAACTGAAACCAAAATAATTCCACTAAACCCACCTGTTGTATTCCAGTTAGCATTGTACAAAATAATTCCACTAAACCCACCTGTTGTATTCCAGTTAGCATTGTACAAAATAATTCCACTAAACCCACCTGTTGTATTCCAGTTAGCATTGTACAAAATAATTCCACTAAACCCACCTGTTGTATTCCAGTTAGCATTGTACAAAATAATTCCACTAAACCCACCTGTTGTATTCCAGTTAGCATTGTACAAAATAATTCCACTAAACCCACCTGTTGTATTCCAGTTAGCATTGTACAAAATAATTCCACTAAACCCACCTGTTGTATTCCAGTTGGCATTGTACAAAATAATTCCACTAAACCCACCTGTTGTATTCCAGTTAGCGTCGTACAAAAGTGGCTTAGCCTTGGCTTTCTAGTTGGACGAACATATTCATGAAACTGGTCCACCTGGAATGAACAGTAAAATCAAGTTAAAAAAACGTTTTTTCAGTACAGTAGTTAACAATTCACTAGTGATAGCAGGTGTCCCCTTTACCTTGCTGAAAACAATCATATGACTCTTTTAAAATAGATTAGTCATCAATGTTATAGATTTATTATCACTGTTACATATTTGTCATCACTGTTATAGATTTATTATCATTGTTACAGATTTGTTATCACTTTTATAGATTAAACATCGCTGCTACAGATTTGTCATCACGGTTACAAATTAGTCATCACTGCAACATATTTGTCATCACTGTAATAGATTAGTCATCACTGTTACAGATTTTGTGATCACTGTTACAGATTTGTAATCACCTACAGATTTGTTATAACTGTTACAGATTTGTATCACTGTTACAGATTCGTCATCACTGTTACAGATTAGTCATCACTGTTACCGATTTGTCATCACTGTTACAGATTTTTATCATTGTTACCGATTTGTCATCACTGTTACCGATTTGTCATCACTGTTACAGATTTGTTATCACTGTTAAAAGATGTGTCATCACTGTTACAGATTTGTCATCACTTACAGATTTGTTATCACTGTTAAAATATGTGTCATCACTGTTACAGATCAGTCATCACTGTTACAGATCTGTCATCATTGTTCTGATTTGTCATCATTGTTACAGATTTGTCATCATTGTTACAGATTAATCATCACTGTTACAGATTTGTCATCATTGTTACAGATTTGTCATCACTGTTACCGATTTGTCATCACTGTTACAGATTTGTTATCACTGTTAAAAGATGTGTCATCACTGTTACAGATTTGTCATTGCTGTTACAGATTTGTCATCACTTACAGATTTGTTATCACTGTTAAAATATGTGTCATCACTGTTACAGATCAGTCATCACTGTTACAGATCTGTCATCATTGTTCTGATTTGTCATCATTGTTACAGATTTGTCATCATTGTCACAGATTAATCATCACTGTTACAGATTTGTCATCATTGTTACAGATTTGTAATCACTGTTACCGATTTGTCATCACTGTTACAGATTTGTTATCACTGTTAAAAGATGTGTCATCACTGTTACAGATTTGTCATTGCTGTTACAGATTTGTCATCACTTACAGATTTGTTATCACTGTTAAAATATGTGTCATCACTGTTACAGATCAGTCATCACTGTTACAGATCTGTCATCATTGTTCTGATTTGTCATCATTGTTACAGATTTGTCATCATTGTTACAGATTAATCATCACTGTTACAGATTTGTCATCATTGTTACAGATTTGTCATCACTGTTACCGATTTGTCATCACTGTTACAGATTTGTTATCACTGTTAAAAGATGTGTCATCACTGTTACAGATTTGTCATTGCTGTTACAGATTTGTCATCACTTACAGATTTGTTATCACTGTTAAAATATGTGTCATCACTGTTACAGATCAGTCATCACTGTTACAGATCTGTCATCATTGTTCTGATTTGTCATCATTGTTACAGATTTGTCATCATTGTCACAGATTAATCATCACTGTTACAGATTTGTCATCATTGTTACAGATTTGTCATCACTGTTACCGATTTGTCATCACTGTTACAGATTTGTTATCACTGTTAAAAGATGTGTCATCACTGTTACAGATTTGTCATTGCTGTTACAGATTTGTCATCACTTACAGATTTGTTATCACTGTTAAAATATGTGTCATCACTGTTACAGATCAGTCATCACTGTTACAGATCTGTCATCATTGTTCTGATTTGTCATCATTGTTACAGATTTGTCATCATTGTTACAGATTAATCATCACTGTTACAGATTTGTCATCATTGTTACAGATTTGTCATCACTGTTACCGATTTGTCATCACTGTTACAGATTTGTTATCACTGTTAAAAGATGTGTCATCACTGTTACAGATTTGTCATTGCTGTTACAGATTTGTCATCACTTACAGATTTGTTATCACTGTTAAAATATGTGTCATCACTGTTACAGATCAGTCATCACTGTTACAGATATGTCATCATTGTTCTGATTTGTCATCATTGTTACAGATTTGTCATCATTGTCACAGATTAATCATCACTGTTACAGATTTGTCATCACTGTTACCGATTTGTCATCACTGTTACAGATTTGTTATCACTGTTAAAAGATCTGTCATCACTGTTACAGATTTGTCATTGCTGTTACAGATTTGTCATCACTTACAGATTTGTTATCACTGTTAAAATATGTGTCATCACTGTTACAGATCAGTCATCACTGTTACAGATCTGTCATCATTGTTCTGATTTGTCATCATTGTTACAGATTTGTCATCATTGTCACAGATTAATCATCACTGTTACAGATTTGTCATCACTGTTACCGATTTGTCATCACTGTTACAGATTTGTTATCACTGTTAAAAGATGTGTCATCACTGTTACAGATTTGTCATTGCTGTTACAGATTTGTCATCACTTACAGATTTGTTATCACTGTTAAAATATGTGTCATCACTGTTACAGATCAGTCATCACTGTTACAGATCTGTCATCATTGCTCTGATTTGTCATCATTGTTACAGATTTGTCATCATTGTTACAGATTAATCATCACTGTTACAGATTTGTCATCATTGTTACAGATTTGTCATCACTGTTACCGATTTGTCAACACTGTTACAGATTTGTTATCACTGTTAAAAGATGTGTCATCACTGTTACAGATTTGTCATTGCTGTTACAGATTTGTCATCACTTACAGATTTGTTATCACTGTTAAAATATGTGTCATCACTGTTACAGATCAGTCATCACTGTTACAGATCTGTCATCATTGTTCTGATTTGTCATCATTGTTACAGATTTGTCATCGTTGTTACAGATTAGTCATCACTGTTACAGATTTGTCATCATTGTTACAGATTTGTCATCACTGTTACCGATTTGTCATCACTGTTACAGATTTGTTATCACTGTTAAAAGATGTGTCATCACTGTTACAGATTTGTCATTGCTGTTACAGATTTGTCATCACTTACAGATTTGTTATCACTGTTAAAATATGTGTCATCATTGTTACAGATTAGTCATCACTGTTACAGATTTGTCATCATTGTTACAGATTTGTCATCATTGTTACAGATTAGTCATCACTGTTACAGATTTGTCATCACTTACAGATTTGTTATCACTGTTAAAAGATGTGTCATCACTGTTACAGATTTGTCATTGCTGTTACAGATTTGTCATCACTTACAGATTTGTTATCACTGTTAAAATATGTGTCATCATTGTTACAGATTAGTCATCACTGTTACAGATTTGTCATCATTGTTACAGATTTGTCATCATTGTTACAGATTAATCATCACTGTTACAGATTAATCATCACTGTTACAGATTTGTTATCACTGTTACAGATTTGTCATTGCTGTTACAGATTAATCATCACTGTTACAAATTTGTTATCACTGTTACAGATTTGTTATCACTGTTATAGATTAGTCATCACTGTTACAGATCTGTCATCATTGTTCTGATTTGTCATCATTGTACAGTTACATATTTGTCATCATTGTTACAGATTAATCATCACTGTTACATATTTGTTATCACTGTTACAGATTAGTCATCATTGTTACAGATTAGTCATCATTGTTACAGATTTGTCATCATTGTTACAGATTTGTCACTGCCTAACTGGATTTTATCAGGATTGAAATTTACCTTGTTAAACTGACTTCTATTTCCAGTTTCTAATGCTTGCTTTTCTTTTTTAAAACATCACTGGTATTTGTAAATACTGCAGGATGGAGGAATTAGTTACAGCAATATACATTTAAAATAATAGTTATCTCCAATCTGTGTTACGACTTCCACTTTGGTCATGATTTCTGGTTAATGTGAATTTTAATCCTTAGCTGTAGACAAAAGGATATTTTTCTGAATGGTAATCCTGTTCAAAGCTGCATATATCTGCCAAATTGCTTTTTCAATGAGTGTGGAATTTTGATAACTTTGAAACATTACCACAAATTAAATAATGCTATTTAAATCTCTCTGACAAAAATCTTATGTATGCATGTCTTTATTTTACACATGCATTGTTAGACTCAACACAATCTACTTCAATTCCAACATTGTCTAAATTGGTCTTAGTTTTACACACTTTATTAGTAGATTTACATTATTGACCCAGTATCACACTTAAGATCCATACAAGCCATGATATGAATACCAATATTGATTTCTGAGTTTTATTCTGCATATGAGTTCTGCATTTATGTCATGCCTTGCAAAACTGCAAACGTTCTACACATGTCTGCACACTGCAACAGTTCTGTACATGTCTGCACTCTGCAACAGTTCTGCACACTGCAACATTTCTGCACACTGCAACAGTTCTACACATGTCTACACACTGCAAGTTGTATACATCTGCACAATGCAAAAGTTCTACACATGCCTGCACACTGTAAAAGTTCTACACGTGTCTTCACACTGCAACAGCACAAATAACTGCCTTAATGTAGTTCCTCTCTCTCACTTACTTTGCCCATGCCATTCCTACAAAGTATTCCACATTTGTTTTTGTTGTCAAAAGCCCTCCTGGTACATCATTTAATACTCCCTTTCACTCAAGTTTCAGAGTAAATCACTATTTTAATAAAATATTCAAGCACTTTAACAAGATATCATTTTTTTTAAAAAATTTACTAGTCTGGCAAAAAGGTCAAAATGTTTTACTCAAATGAAATATCATATATTTCCCTAGTCTTCCTCATCATGACAAATTGTTCTATATCAAATGACTGCTATCTTAACATTATTTCCCTTAGAGATGAATGATTAAGTGTCAAAAATCCCTTTCATATTTGATTGCAAATTCAGCGAGTCTCTGAAGCATAACATAAATGAGGATGAAAGAAAACACTATTTTACCAATGAGGATTTGTAACTCAGATAAATTTTAACATAACAGAGTGGATTAGAAAAATCATTCTGAGACAGACTGAGAACAATACCTCTGGACAGAATGGCTAAATGACCAAGTTTCAACCATGTATCAGAGGCCTCGGAAATGCTTAATCACACGTATTTGGACACAGTTCTTGTTATCTGCGACGCAGAAAATCACTTTTACAGTAGTCCTCCACATGTATCAATTTTATGGACGGCAAATTCAAAGGGTTGCTAGTCCTACTTCAACCACTTGCTGAGTGGTAAAATGCATTGATCAACTGATCATTTTAGCTGTGCTGATATTTACAATCAGAAAATTCAATGGCTGAAAGATCCCCAGATGTACATGTTGTCATTGTAAAAGTACATCTGAAGAACATAACCAACAAGCTAGGCAGCAAGTTTAAAGACTTGACTAGCTGCAGAGTGGTGAGAAAATGTGCTGATATTTACAGTGACTAATTTCAGAGGCAGAATGACATACTGATGTACTTGGGTATTCGAGTACATCAAATGAACAACTTTAGCTTCATGATTGTGTTTGTTTCCAAAATGTACCCAAATAAGTAGTGTAAGTGATCTCAAAATCAAGACAATCATGTTGAGAGTTAGACAAAATACTGTTTGCAAATTTGGATAAGTATTTTGGGATTAAATGGCCAATTGATGAAGATTGTAATGAAATTAAACAGAGTGCTAGAAGTTGCTAGAACTGGCATTTCACACGAAACACTATGTGTGATGCCTTAGCGCTTCACTCTCACTCTATTGGACAAACAAGGGCTACATGTCAGTGCTGTAAAGAAGCTAGAAAATTAAACATGAGGTAACCACTGTTTCTACTCATCTGCAAATATAACAATTTCAGGTATGCCCAATTTGCTTCTTGAATAGGTCTGCAACTTTTGCTGGTGAGACTCCTGTTTTTCCCAAAATAGGAGTGAATTCCAAGTTTTAAAATCCTAGTGAGAACTCTGTACAGTATGTACTAGCCACATAATAAACAGAAATAGCAGCATTGTCCATGAAACTAAACAAATATTGAAATAAACCAATGGTATGTCTGAAGTGAAGTAAGATTTCAGTCTCACTAAATGAATCATTATCCACAAGCAAAATGTTTACATAAAATTCTACATTTACATGGTAATGTAACCTATTACAACTAAACTAAACGTAGCCACATGCTTCACCCTGAACATACATCCAAAATCATTGACTAAAAATCTACAGAATAGGAAGGAATGAATGATTGGACATCTTTGTTTTTCAAACTGATAAGCCAGACAGTCATTGGCACAAAAATAGAACAATCTGAAACACTGTTTGCATCTGTTATTTGCCAGGTAAGTTAAAAAAATAATCTTTTTGCTTGTTTAGCATGCATCTTTGCAAATGTGTCTGATTGGTTAAGTTTTTCCTATTCTTTACTTATACTATCAAACCATACACATTTTCTCCTAATCACTGCATTTAAGACATTTAATTGATAATACCTTCTTAAGAAAGTCACCATTCACTATAAAACTAACAGTATTGTAGATCATAATGCAGGGAATTAACATGGTGTCAATATGAAGTATCTGAAGCCAACACAGTGAAATATTTATATGATGATGATAGCAAGAAATATACAACCAATTTGCTGGAGTGATCTTCTCTATGGGTGAAGAATCTCCAAAACAATTGCTAAAGTAATTAAAGGACACAAGCAACTACAGTATTTGTGAAATCTCTTTAAACAGGTTGCTTCCAACCATGAGCAGAAATGATAACTGACAAGAAACTGAATGTGGAACATAACCCTCCATCTAATAAGAGATCGCTTACCTGACTTTGCTTTGACAAGCAGACAACAAAAAAGCCCAAACATATGGCAAAACATATTCTTAAGCTTGAGAGGGCTGTAGTTTAAGTAGCAGACATACTCCCATGTTCCTAACAAGTCATAATTGGGTGATGTATTTGAAGAACAAATCATGTTTCTCCATCTTTTTGCAGGTCAAGCTTAACGAGTCTAAAGAGACATTCACTATTTTTCTTCCACTTACAATTTTATTCTGTTGGACATCCAATAGAACTATGGGAAATTCTATGATTTCATGTTGGTAATTGATGTTGTTTTCTTCACAAGTCGCTTCAAAATCAATGAAAGCCAGGTAGTCATATTTTGTTCTTTTATCTGGTTGGACTTTAGCATTTGCCAGTTTTTTCCTCTTGTAATAATTCTTCAGTCTCTTTTTCAAAATATCCTTTACTCCTCTGTAAACAAATAGATTCTTCTTAGGAAGCATATAACAATATGTTAATATGGCTGGCATTTTCTTGGTAAAATTATACTGAAAATGACAAAGTGAATGTCTTCCTAATTCTTTAAATTTTGTGGTGTACTAATTTTCATAGCTATGGAGGTTTCTACCTACACTCAATTAATTTTCTTGTGGTATTTTGTGTTTAGTGTTGTAATATCTTTGACATTACATGCAGTTCTAATTCACACCATGTTGTGCCATCATCATCATAGACAATCACTGTGGCAGTGCTGATAATGAAGATGACAGTGGCAAGTTACAATTTTTATTTTTCTTAAACATATTTATTATAGACACTATCTGAGGTCTATTCTTAAATGCCATTCACATATAAAAACTGTTCTCATATTTCTAATTAACGCACCTTTCCTCATTAAAAATGCCAAAACTGTAATTTTGTCTCTGTAAAACCCATGAGAAATCACTGGCTTATGATGACTGCAATTAGACTCGTACACCCAAAATTAAAATTTCCAAGTTTGGACAGTAATTTAAAACATGCCATTACTAGTGTAAAATACGAAGCCAAGATATTGACCTGGACTCGTCTTATACTCCAAATCGACATATATGGACGAAGGATGGAAAATTTAAAATATTGGTGAATTCAACTTATACTCCAAATTGACTTATAGGCCGGAAAATATGGTACTGTAATCATTTTACTGAAAAGTCTGATTACTATAGAAGAATCAATGCTACCTATGAGTAAATCTATATTTTATCTGAAACCTGGTTGATTAAGTAAATAAGTCATACAATTATCGAATTGCCACAAAAAAAAGCATTTAAAAAAAATTAAAACAATAGTCATTGTCAATTTTGATGACTGCTAATGTTAACCTGTAAGTACCAAACAGAATAGAAACCTTGTGTCAAGTTTTAGATCTGCCAGTTTGTGCTTAATTTCATCTTTATTCATACGGTTGATTTCTCCATTGATACGTGACAGTTTTTTATATACTGGGTCACTGTAATCTCCATCTTTCAATACTTTGGGCTTCACAGATTTGCTCCTTACATCAGTGCTTTCATCACTCTGAAAGAAATTAATTAAACCAAATAACTGAAACAATGATTCCAATTAACATGTTGCTTTCATAAAAACAAGGCTTTAAAAGTTTAAGTTTGGTTATAGGAAAGATTGCAACACAACCCAATTAAAAAGGGACTGCAAGTTGTTTCAAAACATCCTGCCAATTTACATTGTATTATTTGACAGTATCAGTCTGGAAACACTAACACTCATCAATGCAATTTCTATTTGACCAGCAGAAAAAGTATCTGAACATAACATATGACTATTTTTTAAAACCTGCCAAAGACGTAACATTATTAATACTGCTGAAATACTTATGTTAATCAGAAGGCATATTATAAATTCATTTCATGGTGGTTATATTGTGAAATGGATCCATTTACTTTGTCAAAAATTGCAAACTTTCTTTTTACATTAAAGTGTATACATATACACCTGTATTTGACACTAGAAATTAGTTTTATCACTGTCTGAATTATTAATGTACAACCAAAAATTTTAAAATCTCCTGAATATTTTATCTTGAAAATCATTTTCTTTGTTGTCAGGATGATGTATTGATGTGCCCATGAAGTTCAATACTGGTATGAGGTGTACAGGTAAATTATATGTAGATCACATTATATAGGTGTACAGGTAAATTATATGTAGATTACATTATATAGGTGTACAGGTAAATTATATGTAGATCACATTATATAGGTGTACAGGTACATTATATGTAGATCACATTATATTCTACTTGCCAAAAGAAAACTTTCAAGTTAATGTATCAATGTTTACTTTACAAATAAAGAAATCTGGTTGAATTTCTGGTTTTTATTTGCAAAACAATGTCTCTCTGTTCTTTACGTACATGTACTTCTATTAGTAATAACTCTGAACCAGAACTAAATGATATAATCACACTACTTTTTTGAAATTCAGCAAACTGTTTACAAACCATGGAAAATACATTATTATAACATGCAAACTGCCAAATTAACTATAATACTTATATTGTTCCATAATTTAAAAGATTGTCTTTTACATGCATCACTAAAATAATGTACATCTATTCAAATTATCATAACTCTTAAAATCTAATAAAGAATCCATATTTTCCAACAAAAATTGTTCAGGTAATCTTGACACTACAATTCCAATAGTATTTATGGTATTTCAGAAAGTATGTATACAACATTTCAATATAGTTATTTCTCATACTCTTGTCTGTATGCTTATAATCAGGTGACCCATTGTCATAATATTTCTGGGTTATAACTTGTGTTCTGTTGCCCTTAACATTAATCTGCTTCTACTTCTTGCACTCTTGTAGTAAAATAATATAATACAGTAGACTGAACTTCCTTAAGAAAATGAAGGAAAGAATTGAATTTTTAAGCATTCCTAAATTCTGACTTGGAGAGTTTTCTTTTGAAAAGCTGATGTTGTTGTTGCTGTTGTTGTAGGGTTTAATGCTATTTTTCAACACACAATAGACTATACATGGAGGCCAGTATTATTGGTGGAAGAAGAACCCGGGAAAGCCTCCAGATAGAAACACCGACCCACGAGAAGCTACTGGCAAGCTTTCTCGCATAACTACATTAGCCGAATCTTAGACTAGAACCGACGCAGACTGAGGTGAGATGGCAGTGATCCATAACAGAAAGCACTTTAGACCACTAGGCCACTCTGGGCCCCACTTCAAAAGCTGAAGAGATCAAACTGAAAAAAATCATGACAGCATTATTTTTTTGTATATGAAAATGTTCAAAATAACTGTAATTTTTTTAAAAAATAATCAATGTAAAGACACATCTTGTGTGAACTAATTCTGAACTTCAAAACTTTATGATATCCTTTGATTTGTTTTCTCCTGAAGTACAAATATTCAGGGATTAAAAAAAAAGGTTTGATAAAATGTTATATTTTCAATTTCTTATCATTCTTGCCACCAAGACTAATTTAGTTAGTTAAAACAAGAAAGAAAAAAGGCACTGTTTAATTAAACTTCCTTCAGTCTGAAATGACAAACACTTTCAAAGAACAGTAAAACGCTGATTGAATTAAGTACAAATTATATGGTAAATATGTTTTCCTTGCAAACATATGCAAAGAGCATTATATAAACCCCAGTAACAACAGTTACACATCTGATTTGGACTTCAATCAGTTTGGTGCTGTCATGACAACAGTTCAACACATGAATATGATTATTTTGGTACTATATCATGAAGCCCCCCCCCCCTCCCGAGTGGCTCTGTGGTCTAAAGTGTTCTCCGTTATGGATCACTGCCATCTCAACTCTGTCTGCATGAGTTCAAAGCTCAGATTCTGCCAATGTGGGAATGCTAGAAAGCTTGCCAGTAGTTTCTTGTGGGTCGGTGGTTCTTTCTGGGGTTTTCACTGGGTTCTTCCTCCACCATTAATACTGGCTGCAATGTACAACCTACTGTGTGCTGAAAAAATGGCATTAAACCATACAACAACAAGTAAATCATGACACTTTTGCTCAGCACTACATCAACAATTAAAAAAAAGACACATTAGACAATACATGACAACCAATTTTGAAAGGGTACCAGTCTGGTTTTCTGATTCAGCAGTTGTGATTAATATATGTGGTAAAAAATCCCAATCTGAGATTGTTCTAGGAAGAAAAATTTTTTTTAAAAAAAATATGTCCATCCATAAGATATTTGACAGAAATATTTATATTCAATGATTTCTACTGTTTGATTTTGGTTTTATCAAACTATTGCAAGCTAATTTTGCCTATCTTACACTGTCCAAAAAAGTCATTTGTCCAGTAAATGTTGGTTTAATGGTTCCAAGACAACTTATTCAATCAGGAAGAATGCCTAGTTCATGTACCATCCTTGTTTAATGTTGCACAAGAATTCAATTTTATTGTCATTGCCAGGTTTGTCAATATATTGAAAATACTGAAGGAGGGTGAAAGGGCAACACTTGGACTTGCATAATTGTCCTTCTACACTTCATCTTGAGACCATAAAATTATTGTAAAAATGGTTTAAAATAATGAAGTAGCTGACTGAGTCATACTATGTGAAGTCAGAAGGGTTAGGCATTGACATTAGACAAATATGGAGTATATAAAATGATTTAAATTCTGTGCAAAATAACATTAAAATTATTTAAAATAAAATACAAGATACTGTACTTTTAAAACTACTTTTAAAAGTGACCATCATGAAAAAAAAAACCAGCTTAAAATCCCTGCCAAACTGCATTTCACTCAGGGTTGATTATTGTAAAAAAATAGTTTTAAAAAATGAACACATCCAAGCAAAAAATCCCATAAGAATATTTACTGACTACACAAAACATTAAAATTTAATGGTCCAATGAGAGAGAGAGAGAGAGAGAGAGAGAGAGAGAGAGAGAGAGAGAGAGTGATTCTAAACAAACAAATAAAAAAACAATTAAAAATAGTCATGTTCTTGAGGGTTGATACAAGAAGGAAAATGTTGAAATAATCTGTAAAATGATTGCCTGTATTATCTGATTAACGAAATAAAGAATAAGAGAAACACCATGATCTTTAACTGCCCCGGTCACTTCAAAACTCTGCTTAATATGTTCCAACATAATAAACATACATGTATTGGTAATTTGGTATCCAAGATGGATTCTCTAGTCCAGCTGCTATTTAATAAATCTGCATTAAATAAGCAAGAACATGCCAGATATTTTAAGAAGATGCCATAAATACAAAGAAACAAAACAACAATCTTGATTCTAAGAACATATAGAAATAGCCCATTTTGACATGGTTTTGCATATAAGCCAACAATATGAAAGTACACAAACTAAGTTTACAATCATGCAAACTTTGGAACAGAAACTAAGGTTTAAGTCATCTAAACAAAGGACTCTAGTGCAAAGTAAAAGTAATAAAAGTTACAAGTAATAATAATGGAATACATGTGTACTAATGTAAAATTAAAGGTAATAATAAAGGAATACATGTAAGTGTACTAATGTAAAATTAAAAGTAATAATAAAGGAATACATGTAAGTGTACTAATGTAAAATTAAAAGTAATAATAAATACATGTATGTGTACTAATGTAAAATTAAAAGTAATAATAAAGGAATACATGTATGTGTACTAATGTAAAATTAAAAGTAATAATAAAGGAATACATGTATGTGTACTAATGTAAAATTAAAAGTAATAATAAAGGAATACATGTATGTGTACTAATGTAAAATTAAAAGTAATAATAAAGAAATACATGTATGTGTACTAATGTAAAATTAAAAGTAATAATAAAGGAATACATGTATGTGTACTAATGTAAAATTAAAAGTAATAATAAAGAAATACATGTATGTGTACTAATGTAAAATTAAAAGGAATACATGTATGTGTACTAATGTAAAATTAAAAGGAATACATGTATGTGTACTCAGTAAAGATAATGGATGAGGCCTGCTATAGTAAGTGCTGATTAAAATAGTTTATATCCTTACTGTTAATATCTACTGTGGCCAAAGTGGTTAAAGCATCTGACTCAAATGTAGCAGACTACAGGTTCAAACCCTGAGGCCTGACCAAGTCAAACCCAAGGCTTATAAAAGTGGCACAAGCAGCTGGCTTGCTTGGCACTCAGCATAAAGATGATCAAGCTATAACTGGTCAGCCTGGTGACTGGGTGGAACATCATGCTACCTGTCTGTGGCATAATGCCCCAGTGATAGACATCACTATAAACTGTCACACAGCAGACATCATAGTGATCTGAAAAAAATTGTTAAAGCTGGGTAACAAATCACACACACACACACACACACACACACACACACATAAAGAACCAACTCTAAAAACCATTAACAATTCCACTTAAAAGATTATAATAATTTACCGTATTTAACAGTAATACAGATGAGCAGAGCATATCCAAGGGAGTTATGTTGCTTTGTTTCTTTGTTTTTTATGGTTTAACGCCATTTTTCAGCACAATATAGGCTATACATGGTGGCCAGTATTAATAGTGGAGGAAGAACCCAGAAAACACCCGGAAAGAACCACCGACCCACGAGAAGCAACTGGCAAGCTTTCTAACATAACTACATTAGCCGAATCTTTGACTCGAACCCAAGCAAGACAGAGGTGAGATGGCAGTGATCCGTAACGGAGAGCGCTTTAGACCACTCGGCCACTCGGGGCCTCAAAGAGTTATGTTGCTATTAAATGTTCAGCAGGAGACTGTCAATTATTGCAGGAATTTAATTAGCCCTGTTATGATGGAATAGTTTGTAGGGATTTTTAAAGAACTTCGAATCTGAAGGAAAAGATGAAAGAATTAGTGAAATTGATTGCTTTTAATGCTGTTATCTTTGTATTCATGTTCATGCTGATTTACCGTAATTCCTATAAGTTATATAAATGAGGTATTTGTTTTTCTTTCCCTTCATATATGTAACGTGAAGGTTTAGAGTGAGGTGTTTCGATGGATCAGGCGCGGCGGCACAATTTACCCAAATACTGCCCCAATATACGCAAATACTGTCCAGAAACAAGCATGTAATACATTTACAACTAAAGAGATTTTGAATTCATTGCAAAGATTCTGGGTTAAAATCGAATTTTTGCATATATATATATATATATATATATATATATATATATATATATATATATATATATATATATATATATGTGTGTGTGTGTGTGTGTGTGTCACACATTCTATTCATAAATAAACATCAAGTAAATAAAAGAAAACATTTGACCACACAAAGGCCAGTCCAGACACAGAATGTAGATAGCAGACAAAACATAATAGCATATACATAGCGAAAATCATTGGCCACAATCACTGGAAATAAGGTCTATCTTATTTATTTATTCCCAGATAAATATGTCAATGGGCAACAGTACAAAACATATAACAAGTTATTAATATTATAGAATAACATAATCAAGTTGGGGAGAGGGGAAATACACAAGAACCTCAGAGAACGATTCATCCAAGAAAGTTGCAAATTAAGAGAAACCATTGAAACTATAAACATATTCTATTTAAAAATCTGTTTGTTTTTTTTTACAAAAAAACAACACGTGAATATTAGAAGATGGGAGCAGGAACACACAAGTCTTTGAATATTTCGAACAAAGAGCCATGCTGGGTGACACACTCGAGACCAATAGCTAATGTTGAAGGTGTGACCGCAAAAAGAAATTAATATTATTGTAGAATATAGATATCTGCAATTGTGTATGCGAATTAGGGACATATATATGTCGTCCTGGATTCTGTCGGTAATTTCCGAGATAATGGTAATTGGAGATGTTCAAATGTTTCATACAATGAATTTCTAGTTGCTTAAGTCATTTAAAGTATTTAATTTGACCCAGAACTTAACTTGACAATGAATTAAAAAAATTATTTAGTAGTAAATGTATCGCATGCTGGTCTCTGGACAGTATTTGGGTAAATTTGGGCAATATTTATGTATATTTGGGTGCATTTGGGTAAATCGTGCCACCCAATCTGGCGGTACGATATACTTCAACCCGATACGTTAGCCTTACCTTTGTTTGTCTTACTTGTTCCACACTTTGACAATCTTTTAACACGTAATTTTGTACATTCTGTGGCTCCATCTATATACTTCAGTATAATTACAGATAAACGAGAAAATGGACCTGCTTACAACCCAAAAATCAGTGGTCGAAGCTCTACTACTAATGTACACTCGACCCAATTAATAAGGAAATTAAATAAGTAAATGTTGAGATGACTTTTGTTTAAATTTTAAAATAATTATTAATGTATTAACATTTCATAATGTGAGCTTACTGCGCTTGCAATGACCACTTTGCGGTAGGCCTACTATATATATATTTAATAGCTTTGCTTAAACCTTAAACAGTTGACGGTTTGGCGCAGTATAGCATTCCTTATATCATTATAAAAGTATATTTTTATGTTTTTTTTAAATACTGTGAATGTAATTTACAACAAAATCAATTAAAAAAAATTAAATATGACCAATTTCAGTTGAAAATATATAAAATATTGCAGAAAAGGTTGATTGTATATTATTAAATATGGTAGAAGGGAGGATACAATGCCTATTAGGTTTTGTTAACGTTCCAAGGGACTAAACTATATTGACGAAGGAGAAGTCACCACATACTAAAAGTCTTAATGGCGTTTTATTTGTTATTTGTCTTTTGTTCCAACCTACTATGGTACAGTGTGTAAGTTTTGTGATCCAGGCATATTTACTCTTTCAAGTATTTATAATAAATTAATCAAAATCATCAGCTGTATGAGAATTTACCAGAGCCTACATGGCACCACTAATTTCTTTTCTTAACGAGTTCCTGTGCATGGCACAGGGCAAGTGCTGTCCGCGTATTGTACCAATACGCAGTGTTATCGCAAGATACTTACGGACCCATATTTGGACTTGTTATATGTACTTTTAAAAGTACAACAACAAATATACTTATTCAGGTATAGATAATAACTTAAGGAAAGCACTTCCGTCGTGAGGAGTTTGCCTATTTTACGCGATTCATACCTGCACTGTTCCCATAGTGTTGGGGGCTTTTCAACTCAAAACTATGTTTTAGGTCCCAAGGGGTCAGTACACATGACTGTCACATGACCAAAAAAGATAGATTAGGTCCGTTTGAGAATTTGGTCTCTTTTCATATAAACCTATAGAAAATAATTGGACATTCAAATAAAAATTTTAAAAAGTATATTGTAAATGCAAAGAAAAAAAGTAGTTTGTAGACTTAGCATTGACAGATATCAATACCATACACACTGACATGTGCATACACTCATTAACACAGTGGACCTCCCCCCACCAAGTGGTCAAAAGCACTCACCGTTCCAGATCACTGCCATCTCACCTGTCAATGTGGGTTCTAGTCTCAGACTCCGCTAACATTTGTACATGAGAAAGCCTGCCAGTAGCTTGTGTGTCAGTAGTTCTCGCTGTGGTATTGCAGGGTTATTCCTCCACCAGTTATATTGTAACGTGTCAAGGTCAAATAAAATAGAATATATTGACAGCTCATGCCTTTTTCAGTTACTAGATATCTTCAGTGTATTGTAGTGTCAAGAAATGGGGTGTTCACCACAAATGTTCTTATTTAGATAATAAACGCACAAAACAAAACAAATATGAACAGTCAGCACAATTTATTATATGACTTCCAAAGTTCCAGGATTGTTTGCTCATAAAATTAAGGGCTCAAAATGGTGAAATATAATTACTGAAACAGTGCTACAGATCAACAAGCAAGGTGGCTTTGAGACCAGTTTCATCATGTATAGTTAATATGTAAATCACCTTTCTACATCATGGAGGTTAATCCAAGTTTTTTCTTCTGCAAACTAAAATAATAACTATGCATTTGTTGCTAAGGGACTTGCACGCACGCACACACACAAAATACATGATGTAGAAAAGCTCCCTTTGATATAGATACATACAATTTCTGCAGATGATTTCATGTACATGTCAGTTTACTTTTTTTTCCATGTCAGTTTATTGTCATGTCCTTATCAATATTGACATTGTCATCTCCATTTTGTATATTCATTGTTGTATAAAAAATATAAAAATAGTGACATTTGAACCTTTCTTGTGCAATAAGAAATGATACTGATAGTTTTGTAATTTCAATGTTCATTTCAGTGTCTATGGGCAGCAGCAGCACACAGGGTTATTCTGTTGGAATGGTACATTGGATGAGAGGGACGGTTGGAGGAATGAGTCATGTGTGACAGGGAAATCAACAATTCCAGGCTCTGTTTCTAGAACTGTGAGAGACATTTCCCCAAATAACTCGCAAACAAACTTTACAAAACCAAATATTACAGTGTCTGTTACCATCAGCAAAGAGCCCATCAAGCACTGCTTCATCTTTGAATATTTTGATGAGTCAGAGTTCAGTGAATCAGGAGAAGATGTCACTGTCCAGACTTTGAATGGCTTAATATCCTGTGACTTTGAAAGCCTCTGCCACAACAAGAGTGTACAAAATGGCCACAAGGTACAAAAATAAGTGTCTGTCACACTAATAGGTTCTTGTCAACCTGTAATTATGGAAACCTGTACTTAAAACCTAGTATATTTACTACATTGATGCCCTATATGCAGCAGAATTTATCAGCAATTTATATTTGCACATTTTGCCAGCAAAATCACTGAACACCTCTAGAGCTCTCTGTAGAAATTTGTTCAGTAATGTCCAGAACCACAATGCCAAAAAACAGTACATTCATGCTATAGAAAACTAGATAAATTGTATAACCTGCAAAATAAATTTACTGGTAGCAGTTACTGCTACAATAAAAGTACTGCATGAATGGACTCACTATTGATAGTTTGGACTGACATTAAATCAAAATATTTTTCAGTGAGATTGTTTGTTGAATTTTCTAGAATTTAAAAAGAGCATTTAGCATTTGTTATTGTATGTCTCTTACTGATCTACTATTTTGCTTATTATAAAGTCAGCAGATATGAAACCCTATTTTTAAAAAACCAAAAGTTTATCGTAACTTTAGCCAAAGTCGACAAACTAAATTTAATTGGGTTCCAGTTTTTACTGATTTTGCTTTGGCCCTGAACCATAATAACAACCCAGGATACAGAAATCTCTCCCACCAACAATTTATTACTTATATTTACTTCTAGCGATCAACAAAGCTGTCTGATAAATCAACATCAGTTTTGTAATCTGGTAATAAATTATTAGCTTTTAGATGTGGGATTGTCTGTAAACATGTCTTAGAAAAAAAGGAATTATAATGTACTTTATATTGTTTCTATTGACACATGTCTACCAGTAATTGGACACCGTTTGTTGTAAGTTCTACTCATTGCCTTTTAATTGAGATTTTGTGACAAACTTTAAGATAGAACCAAAAACGCTTAATCTGTTCTAGTCCTGTTATTACTGGAAATGAAAGAAAGAATAAAAAATGACACAAGTGTATGAAAATTAGATTTAATATATAGTATTCATTTTATATTCTGGTTAAACTGTTCTCAAAAAATGTTATTCTTCATGAACATGTCCCATTTTATCAGTGCATGCTTAATGCCAGCAAACAATGTGCCTGTAAAATGTTAGAACTTGCTTGAAACACAATTACTAATAAAACAACATATATAAACCAATTAGAGCAGAGTAGTGAAGCTCACACATCATTGATTTTTTAAACAGTAGTATTGAATAAACATCATGTCAATCAAGTCTGCTGATACGCAGTCAGTTCTATATTATTGAACTTTCTGACTTTAAAATGTCCAGCATTCTCAAAGCCACAGATAATTAGATCAGATCATTCACCAGTTATTCATTCATCATGAATCACCTTGACTGATAAAGTTTTAAGTCTAGCGTTTGAAGTTGGTTTGTACATGTTTGTTAGTTTGTTAGCATGTTTACATTTTGATGGTGCTCAGAACACAAAGAATGTTGACACTGTATGCTTGTTTAATGGAGCAGCATGACTACAGTGTCATAGCCTTGATTATGTTAAGTCTACAGAATAATGGTCCAATACATGCTAGCTGCTGCCTTACTAGGTAAGAGGTTAATGCTAGGACTGTTCAGCCTGGTGTCAGGATAATGTGACTGGATAGAACAAGATACTACATTCCTGCAGCATAATGCCCCAATGCTGGACATCACTATAAACTGCCTCACTGTAGACATCATAGTGATATGACTGAAACATTGTTAAAGCTACATTAAAAGTCTAAATATCACATACACACACACTGAAGCAATCAAAACTATAAATAAAATGCTTTTGGTTTATTGTAAAGTTATTAAAAGTACAATATATTGGAATGTTTACACTTACTGTACTTTGACCCTAATGATGAATAACATGAGATTCATGCATCAGTTTGCTTTCCAAATAAGGTTCTATTCAGTACATATCATATTTACTAAGATCTGTTTTCCAAAAAATGATGCTATGTCTTTTTGTGGTACACCAAAAAACCAGCCTGATAATGGAAGTAGTTATTAGATAAACTAATATGACAGATAATCCAACAGAAAATGTTGTATGAAGAATATGAATGCCTTTTTTTAGTCCTATTGCTACTGTGAAATATGGCAATATACCTATTAAATAAAAAGTCTACGTGACTTGTTTAATGATATGTATATAATATCTTCAGATTTTCTGACTATATGTTCAAAAGCATCTGGTGTGAATCACACCCAACTGTTCCACTGGTATATATAGGAATATTTGATTGCCCAGCCATCATGTAGCAGTACTAATATTAGTACTAAGGGCATTTTGTAACATGTGAAATGCTGGCATTATCTGAACTGACATGGGTCAAAGTTGAAATTTACCACTCTTAAGTCTGTGTTATCACCGTATTTGTCAGAAACTAATTTCTGGTGCAGCTTTATGAACACTGTTTTAAGGAAGAGATCACACAGTGACATGTGCTTTTGTAACCAATTAGCTCATCATGTTTATGTTTAGTGTAAGATCTAGACAATTTTTTTATTTGTGCTCAGATGGTAAAATCATTTTAACCATTGAAGTAACCTAAGTTGTCATGATAGTTTAATCTTACTGTATTAATTATTTGGTGTATTTGTAGCGATTAAGTGCCTACAAATATACAACTTCTAATAACAAATTGAAAATGTCTTGTTTTACAAAAACATTAAGATTGAAAATCGGTGATACTACAGTATACCAATGAATATTTACAAGATAGTTTTGTAATGTTATGCAGGCCCTACACAAGGCTTGAACTGCTCCAGTGGCCTAGTGGTTGGAGTGTCCGCCACGGAAGCAGAAGGTCGTCGGTTCGATCCCCGACTGAGTCATACCAAAGACTTAAAAAAATGGTACTAACAGCTGCTTGATGCTCAGCATTAATATAGATTAGTGTTAGGACTGGTTGGCCTGGTGTCAGGATAATGTGACTGGGTGGGACATGATGTTACATGTCTGCAGCATGATGCCCCAGTGCTAGACATCACTATAAACTGCCTCACTGCAGACATCGTAGCAATATGACTGAAAAATTGTTAAAGCTACGTTAAAAATCCTAATCAAACAAACAAACAGACACAAGGCTTGAACTTTCAAAGTGACTTCTACCATTGGGAAAATGTGGCAGATACACAGAAGTTACTGTAGACTAGTTAGATAGGTCAATATTTAAGAACTGCTCCAGTGGCCTGAGTGGTTAGAGAATATGCCTTGAATGTGAAAGGTGGCAGGTTCGAGCCAAAAAATTCATAAATATGGTACTAACGGCTTTCTTGTTTGGCACTTAGCATTTTGAGATTAGTCTTAGAACTGCTGGTTTCAAAATAATAGTACTGGGTGGGACATGATATTACATGTCTTTGAGTTTATATTGATGCTCCAGTGCTAGACATCACTGTAAACTGTCACAGTGCAAACATCATAGAAATATAACGGAAAAATTGTTCAGACTATGTTAAAAATCCAAATCACATCATACACACACACTCAGTATTTAAACAGTGTGACCTAAGCAGTTGTCACCTGAACTGGCTGCTTAACAGAATCTTTCAGAAACTATAAAACAAGATAATGTGCATTTTATGTAAGTAAGGTGAGTCCATCTTTAAACTTTATGTAAGCATTACAATTTTGCTTGGTTTATAACTTACTGCAAAAATACAGCAAAGTTAAACTTATGATTCCCTTGTAAGGCCAGGGACTGACATTAAGTTATATGTATTATCTTCCAGCTTTTGACAGGATGATATATGGAAAAAAAAGAATTATTTTTACTACTGTATTTACTCACAAGAAGAGTCCATCTTTAAATTAACAGACACAGATCTTCCATCACATAATGCGCCAGCAGATCTGTCAGTGCAATTTTGTTAAGAGTAATCAGTAGAACAACATGGATCTGAATGCACATTATTCTAAGGTAGATCAGTAGCTTTGTTGTTACAGTTTAATGTGACTTATAAGCAGGTATAGACAGTACCATGCAGCTTAACCCTTTGAACCCTAATCTCCCCCATATTTCGGCACCCTAACCCGAGCCTCCCCGGCAAATTTTGACAATTCTATAGCGAATCTAGCAAATAACATATCACAGGCCGGTATACCGCCTGTCGGGTTATAACGGTAGATAGCGAGGCGGGTATACCGGCCTTTCGGGTATATACACCATTACAATAGGCCGGTAAACCGGCCTGTCGGGTTCAAAGGGTTAAAAGCCCCCAAAGTTCTAATTCAGTTGTGATGCACACATTTCTCTTTTTTCCAAACTTTTGTTTGAATTTTTAACAGTAATGTACAATAATATGGTAAAGGATGAGATGTCAGCATGAATATTGGGGAAGTCATTGTACATGTCTATGAGCATTTTGAGGAAAACAACACAAATTGGATGACTCTCTTGACTGATGTGTCCCAAATATGAAACCTGTAAATGCATTATCAGATTTGAATAACTATTTTCTCTACAATTTCAGTTGACCTACAGAGGGAAGAATGGCACTTTGTACTGCTGTGATGAGAACAACTGTAACACAGAGAAAATGGTGCAAAGTGCCACACATAAACACACATGTTATCATGCAAACTGGTGGTTGACAAAATATGAAGGTAAGATTGGTAAAAACTTCTGGTCTCTGTTTTAACCAAAACTGTCTGTTATCAATTTATGGGTAATCTTTTTTAGATTTAGTTCTGCATGGACATTTTGTGTTCTAAAAGACAGGTGCAGGGCTACAGTTTTATGTTTTGCTCTATTTGTCTTAAAGATAAGAATTAGGCAGACAAGAGAAATAAATCAACTTACCCATCAGCCATGAAGAGCTGAACATTGACAAGCTCTGAAACAGCTCAGGCTCAAAGTCATGGATTGCAGTACACCTTGCATTCAGCCACCAATCGATGTACATTATGCTTTATGCACAGTAGTGTGCTGCGAATTTTAGATTTGGGAATGTACACGGGATCATATCATTGCTTACAATTTACCTGTCATGCAATGTATGTATTACATTATATATATATATATATATATATATATATATATATATATATATATATATATATATATATATATATATATACCACTCCCTCGATAACTCACGAACCCGCTTATAACGCGGTGTCTGGCGTGGATCCTGTTTTTTAAAAAGAAAATATTTGTTCAAAATGAAGAAAATCGTGATCAGAACTGGTGAATGAAACCTTGATATATCGCCCGTTTTATCACCGAAAATGGCGGTTAGTGCCCGAAAAGTTGGAATCAGCATCGTGAAATTTTCAGGTTTTAATAAGGAATCACGTATCTTGTTAGATTTTATCGGAAAAACTATTTTCTCGGTTCGCTGTAAATAATAATACTGTATATGTATACGGCGAAACAGCGATCAATGAATTAAGTAAATGCTAACAGGTGGCAACACTGAATGAAATGAACACTAATTAAATATGTCTTTTCAGGGGAAATTAGTGATTTAATCTTTTCATTGTGTTGCAGTGTAAGCAGTATAATCGTTGCATGTTCTCTTCTATTCAAACATGAAAAAAGTCAATTGACCGTCACATCGATGCCCGTGAGCACATCTGTGAGAACCTAATTAAGTGCCAGCTGCATTTTGATTGACGACTTGGGGAAGTGTTTGCTGCATTGTAAAAATCAATTAAAATAGACCTGCTTTGTTTTATCACGTTAAGTTGGTCTTTTGTATCAAATCAGGTAAAAGACGTACAATACAAAAGTTTGAAGGAATGCAAATCCTACATGCATAAACTCTTGTGGTCAATATCGTGTCCCAACATCAATCAAATTAATTGGACCAATCGAACATGGTTTCAAATAGTATGAACTTATTGTCATTAAAGTATATATTAATCAGTAATTTATCCTAATCATTTGTAAATGTGATCATGGAGAGCAAGGGAATCGAGCGAAAGGCATACTCGGTGAATGCAAAGCTTACTGTCATAAAGAGGATTCGTAATGGTGAATCAAGATCAAAAGTTTGTAGTAAACTTAAACTTGCCGAGTCTCAGAGGTTGGCTGAAGGATGAGCAGATTCTGATGATGGATTTAAACGGAGACGGGCATGCACTGCAAACGACACAGAATTAGATGATTTCGGGAACAATTCTCAAGGCCCAGGCAGAGAAAATGGCCAAAACTGTGGATACTGATTCAGATTTCATGGCAAACCATGGATGGCTTTGGAGATTCCAGCGCCAACATGGAATAAAACAAAATTCGTTGTCAGGAGAGATATGCTCAGCAAATCAGGCAGCCGCATCTAGTTATCCCAACCAACTCCGAGAGATACTGACCCGTGATGGATATACAGACGACCAAGTTTATAATTGTGATGAGTATGGCCTATGCTATCGGATAATTTAAATATTTTTTTTTTTTTAACATGTCTGATGTTTAGACCCATTAAATTCATGGTTGGTAATGGTTTATCTTTGTGAATTTTTTTTTTTTACATTTTACTCTATATATCTACTAGATAGCAGATTTTTGTTTCTTAAAGCAACACAACTTTCGACGTTGTCGTTTTTCAATATGAATGTTATCTTTTTTGATAAAAGAAATCTCGATTCATTTTGAACAAACAATAAAACTAAAATGTATCCAAATCAACACAAAAAGCAGTGACGTAATACACAATGTGTTTAGCGATACACATGTTAAGAGTACTGATACCTCATGGAATAATGTTTGTTTTTACGATCTATTCAAGATATTTTATCCAGAAATTAAAGGTAATTTAAAAGAAAAACGAGCAACACCTTTATAAAGAAATATTTATTCACAGTTTTTTTCAGCACGATTATTAAATGAGTATTTAACAATGCACCCACCCACCCTTTCGCCTCTCTGTTGATCTCCCATCTCTTTATTAGTTTTTTATAGGTCCTTCGGTAACTCGCGCCCTAGTTTATAGTGCGGTTGATGTTTTTGGACCCCGTTGTGCACAGTTATCGAGGGAGCGGTGTGTATATGTTTATTTAAGGGCATGTAGCAGAACGTTGTAAAAAGGCGTAGATATTGGGAAAATTAAGAGCACCCACAGCAAATTTCACCTCTTGCTTATGTTAAACCACGTCCTGCAAGCTAACAAATTAATGCTAACACAATGTGAGTTTTCTGGTTGAATATAATCTGCCTTTCTCAGTTCGAGATCATCAGCAATTATAATTAGAGAGTATTTCCTATTGTTCAGAAAATAAGACAAATTTTAATGACACCTTAGATCCTGAAAATCTGCCACAATTTTAGTCGCCATTATTAACAGCAGGAAAGAATCCCAAACTGTTTTGATTTTTTTTTTAACCATAGACCAATTGAGGAAGTTAAAGAATGCCACAGCATCATATTATGACAAATAGCTTGAAGTTTGTATAAATCAGTAAATGTGGCTGTAAATAAATTTGTCCATGTAATTAGTGTAAATAATGTGCTTTAGTTGTTTTTATTTTTATTTTCAAATAATGCAGTACTGATCATCAAAGTTGATGAAGCTAGTGTCATGGGATAATGTTTCACAGATTGTGTTCAAAATTTTCAAATTTTTATCCCTCTTTTCACTAATTGCAAGTCTGGAAGGTTGACAGCTGTGGACCATAGTCTCAACTCATGCAACTATGATGATGTTGCTTGTTCTCCAATGTGGTCATCTATTCTACACTATCTGATGGTACAGTGGTTAGGGCATCTGCCTCGGAAGCAGGAGGTGACTTGTTTGTTCCCTTGCTGAGTCATACCGATGGTTTATAAGAATGGTACTAACAATTGCCTCTCTTGATGCTTAGCATTAAGAGGTTAGTGTTAGGACTGGTTGGCCTGTGTGAGTGGGACATGAGGCTATATGTAAGTGGCATGATGCCCCCATGGTTGACAACACTATATAAACTGCCACACTGCAATCATCATAGGGATATGATTGAAAAATCTAACTTGGCTCACAGTGGGTATACATCTTCAAGTACAACTGACCTAGATTACAGTCTATACCGAAGCAAGTACAGCAAGTTGGTGAGCACACCTACCATCCTTTTGGGAAGTGAGGAGTGCATGCTTTCCCCAGGAATGATATCTTCCTTTCAATAAATTCTGAAGATAACTGCCATTGTAAAATCCTGTCACTTGTGCCAGGAATATTTGCATGGCAAGGGAGTTCTCATTCTATTCGCCAACTTCTGGTGGCAAGTTAGTCGTATCTCAGGACTACCAACATACTGGCCAAATAACCATCAAATAATACAGATTGAATGGTATCTTGATTCCTCAATTTTCATTCAAGTATATACCCGATACACCAACATATGGTGATTTTTTTAGTGTCGAGGAGGAATATTAAAATCCCATCCTTCCTTCCTGGACTCGAAGCTGTGCAGTCAATGTTTTATTGATAGCTTGAAAATAGCATGGATGCATATGCTTACCCTATAACAACTCTGATTATGAAAGTGCTACAGAAAGCAAGAGAATCAGAGTGTTGCCTCTTCCTGATTGCACCACTTGGATGGGAGAAGTTTTGGATCAATGACCTCATCTACTCGAACAACCACAACGCCAGTTGTTTCATTCCTACCCAGAACTACAAAACCTGCATGTCTGGATCACATTAAACAGACCCTCAGAATAAACAATTCTCACAACTACTAGTAGAGAGAATCACTAGCAAAAGCACCCTTCACTTGCAAACTTTAAGCATATAAAGGCACATACTACATTTTCACCCATTGATACACAAATAGCACATCATATGATTCCATCTATCCATACCACAAATATACTTAAATCTGACCATTCAAAGAAAGTTTGCACCAAGTAAAAAGATTACTGCTCCATGATTGCTGCCACCTTTCATCATCACATCATCACAAAAGAAAGGATATCAGACAAAACAAGGACTTGTCCAACCTACTCGCCTACTTTGAGTAATGACCAAAAACATTAACCCTATGCCCAAGTGGAACCTGTCAGCCCTGTATTAATGACCAAAAACATTAACACTATGACCAAGTGGAACCATGGGTACTACACTGGCTGAATAAGACACCTTTT
Source organism: Unio pictorum (assembly GCA_030141615.1). Classification (NCBI taxonomy): domain Eukaryota; kingdom Metazoa; phylum Mollusca; class Bivalvia; order Unionida; family Unionidae; genus Unio; species Unio pictorum. Next base: position 1,975,725 of record JARLTB010000264.1, read on the forward strand.
GAACCAATTTCAAGGGCATCTCTGGCACTGCTTTCCTACAAGGACTGATTGCCCATAGCATTAGAATCTGCAGGCAGAATTAGTGAAAAACATGACCAGATTATATGTAATTCCGACAAGATGGGTCAGTCTTACTTACGACAGTATTCTCTTTCATCTCCAAGAACCACCTTCCATCCGTGGGTAACCAGACTTTCATCATGAATCCTTTGTCTCATCTGGTCACATTGGAGTACAGACTTTGACGTGGTACCTTAATAGAACAGAAATATTGCATCGAGGGAGATCATGGCACTTACTACATCTCAAGACAAGATTGAAGAATATATCAACACAGACTATCTCATACTAGTCATTCACTCAGCATATAGGGAAAGAACCCCAACTCAAATGAATTTTTACTCATTTTAGTTCACAAGCTTAGACAACCCCAACTCAAATGAACTTTTACTCATTTTAGTTCACAAGCTTAGACATTTCTTCCAGTGGATTTGCGGCAAAGGGTAGGGGGTGGGGGGTGGTAATGTTTCCCCTCTTTGAAGCTTTGCCAATTTATCTAAAAGCTATCTCACACACTTTATTGGAAAGGAGATGGTATCACCAAGGTAAGGGGATGTACAGCCCTCTAGTTCTTTACCTATTAACCTAAGGTATTATATAGTCAGGTAATGTATTGAAAGAAAAAAAAACATTTTTCCAAGAAAATTCTTTGAGAGTACTAACCCAATCATAATACACATACACCCTCCTGGCCTCCTTGCATTTACATCCATTGAGAGCATGCCTTCTGCTCCAATAGTAACTGAAATGTTCTTAGACTTCGCTGCCAAGTCTTGTACACTGTACCTACAGGGAAACCACTCTGCCTGACTCAGACTGCCACATAAGTTGGCAGACAACGTTTAGCTCCCTTTAGCTAAATGTAGTATATATGGGAGGGCTGGAGGGCTAGATTTGCAAAGTAGTATTAGTTCTCTTATGGTATTATGATTGTGTGAGTATTCTTGAAGAAACATATTTTACTAGGAAATCTTGGTATCCTCAATGATATATTACCTATGCTAATCTAATATCTACAGAGAACGAAAACTAACAATATTCACAACTAACTGCATGTAAATTAGGTACCACAGAGCAGAAGAGAGATCTTGTTACCAATAAAACACTACAATAATAATAAAATAAATTTAACAGAGATGAGCCCAATAAAGACATTCACATAATTTACTGGAATGCATTTAAATTTGTGAGCAAAATGTCATGATTTTTTTTTTTAGCTGCATGAAAAATTATTGTCTTGGTATATAATATCAGTCACCTTGGTTTATGTTTAAGTGATAGAAATTCTATGTAAAAAGCAACAACAAAAAATTAAACATGTGAAAAGAGAAAACTGGTTGAAAATGTATCTTGGTGTAAACTTCATGATTCAGGTGTAAACTTTGGAAACCAAAGAGCCAGCTGTGTACATGATAGGAAAGGATATCTTTAAATGTTAGAGTTGGTAAAGACATCATGATTAGGTTTTGATGCAATCATTTCTCCATCCCTCATAGAATGTCTCTAAAAATATTCTACTTATCATCAAACTATTTCATTTTTAAGCTGTGAAAATTAGTGTAGATGTAAAGCTTTTGTAAGACCCCATTAGAATCACTAGATAGCTACCCGATTACCGGATGTTCTTTAAATGTTTGGTGCTATATCATCAGCATTCAAAATTTCATTTTCATTTCCAACTGTCTGTCTGTAAAGTTTGTAAAGTATTGATATTTAAGGTTACTTAAAGCTTATTATGCTGGTTATACTTTTTCACTGATAATTTTGGCTATCTTTTGCTTTTGTGGCTGTCTTTGTGATATTGTTAATATTCATTTTATTTGGTTATGTTGTGGCCTTTATTTAGTCTGGCACCCCCAACTGTTTTGGGCTTTTTTGTGTGTGGTACTTTTGGGTTATTTTCTGTTAATTATTATTTTTTTTAGGTGGCGCTCTCCAGTTTCGTACTTTACATAGGGTTAGATTTTTAAAGAAAAATAATTTTCTGGGATTTCTTCACTGGTTATACTGGCAATATAATAAAGACTTTGTATATCTTAGGTGTTGGGAGAAGAACTTTCAATTCCCTTTTTTTTGATGTATGATTGATGGGTGTACTTTAGGTTCTAGAGTATACAGCTTGGGCTAACATAAGATGTGCTCATGTAAACAAACTGCTAGCTCCGCATGGTCATTTTCACTCCCTGGACTTCAGAGGTAAATTGTAGAAAAATGGTACGATAACTTTTTTTACTTTTCAGATATTTTGTAATTTGTTCATTGCACTTTCAGAAGCTGCTATTGCCTACTTCAGCAAAATTCGTTTTCCCTAGTTTAATAACTGCTAAAGTTAGTGTACTTTTGATTAATTCTGGCTAGTTTTTCAAGCACATGGGAGCATCCATTTTGTTATACCATGCGCTTAGATCATTTACAATTTCCACAAGTGCAGTATCCAAAGAAATATCAGCCACATTACATCAAAGTAGCATTGAGATATGCCAACATTATCTCCATTGTGCATGTTACAAATGCAAACAACTTCACCTCACATACGTCACTATCTGAAAAGTACATATTAACTGGTGAGCGCCCCCATAAAGAGCATTCGGGTGTATACCCATGGAGTTATATTTATTGCTGTTTGTATTAATATTGGCTCATTTAGTTTAAATTCACTGCAGTTTAGAACTTAAATGTCTTTACATTCCAAATTATGCTTTAATTAAGCGGCTGCAGGTGGGCTTGAGAAGAGTTATGTCCCTTGCTATTGTACACAATACGACATAGACTAGTGGCAATTAGAAACCTCTGTGTGTCATTGTTTTTAAAAATGTTTCATTAATTTCACATTTCTCAAGGAAGATGCTATCAGTTCTTCTTTGAACTGGTAATAATTTGGATATTTTCCCCTGTTTTTTCATTGTCAAATTAAACTATTAACAAAATTTATTTTCTTGGTATTAAATAATTTTGTATTGACATATAAAAAAAATTCTATAGTATCATATGGTCATGGTTTATTAAGCTAAGTCAGAAATATTTCAAACTAAATTAACAGTTCAAGATATAATGACATATAAAAGAGCTTCAACTCAACATACACAAGTCTGCAGCAAGTGTCACATTTGGACAGGCTCACATGAACAACATGGTTATGGAATAATTTATGTAACCTTTCGTGGGAAAAGAAAGATTGCTTTCGCTCACCGACTAAGGTTCTATGTTGAAACTATGGTAAATTCACTACCATATCAGTGTGACGTATCACATAGATGCCATACAAAAACATGATCATTTATCACTTGAACCAAAAAAGAGAAAATTTGGCTAGAAAATCATGTAAAGCCTATGGTGAATGCCAAGTCAATATGGGCTAGGGGGAGTGGTGTATATACTGTGATAGTCAGGTACATTTAATAATTGTTACATGCATTCATTTAAAGGATTTAAAGTGTATGGATGTTCATTGGGTACAAAAATTATTTATTGAATTAGCAAACATTGAATTTTGTACAAGTTTTCTGTTGCTTTTTTGTTTGCGTTTGATGTAGCATACTTGATTTCCTCTCCCTATCTTTTACTGTTCTCTGATCTCATTCTGCTACGAGCTGAAATACTGGATCAGACTGAGTAGAACAATTCCATGAGACTTGGTCAGTGGGAGTGTAAAGTTTCCTGTACCATACTCAGAGCTATGAGGGAATGAATGACATAATGCATCAAAATTTCTGCTCCATACTGATATTTTAGGTGCATAGGTAAAAATGATATTGTGCAAGCTCTCGCACTTATTTGTGTTTAGAAAGTGTGAAATTTTACTTAACTTGACATCTAAGACAAAATTTCTTAGTAAATATTCAAGCTTTTTAATATAAGAAAGATTTAAATGTTTCCCATATGGCAGAAATTTTGAGTAATAGGATGCTAAATGGGCAAGTCAGCCACTCCAACTTTGGCCTTGTAGCAAGAAAGTGCCAACATCGCATTTAAATGTCCTGTGCCTGGGCCTCACTTTCTATGTCCTTGGCACTTTTCTGGACAGGCAGCCTGTTCTGCTTCCTGCAGATTGCAGTTTGTACATTTAACTGTTAAAAAGGCACACAGTCCTTGAGTTTTGCTTTTATACATCGGTGGATTATATCGCTTGCAATTTCCAGCTCAGTCATACATTATGCACAATGTTCCCAATATCCTAGTTAGTTTTGGTATGTTCATAATTACATTTCCATTGATGTTGACAACACGCTGCAACATGTGACCCAACAATTAAGTTTTCTTCATTTCTTTCTTTCTCCAATTCAGGAAAAAGCTTGGGTGCACTTTATTTGGGCCACAGGAAGATAGTGATTCTTCATATACATCAATTCTTGGGCACTTTATTTGTGGAGATGTAGAACCAGATTGCAACCTGAATAGGTTGGTCACTCTTGGATACTCATAATCCATAGTCCTATGGTTGACTGTGTTGTATGAACTCTTGTGGACAAATAGCTATTTTCTTAGCTCTTCCTTTAGCCATGTTTTCTTAGATAGTGGCTAATGTGGGTTGATGTAGTATTAGTGACATCATGGTTACCAGTTGTTCCTGGTTGTGATGGATCTTAGACAGTATATAACATCATAATCAGGCTGGGGCTTGAAATTGTTGGGAAACACACCTACCCCCTTTTTTGGCATACAAGTATGCATGTTTTGGTTTTATAATTAATTTTACCATATAAAGCAGTCAACATATTTGATTTTCATTGTAATCAATTATTTATGTAATCATCAATCACATTCCTGGTCCATGGAATGGTCTCACCAGGAGTTAATTCCCCTTGACTTTTCATTTCAATTCTTTGACATACAAGCATTAGTGCAGATTCAAATTAGATTACTAGTGCCGGAGAAAAAAGTAATTATTTACAAACAAAATATATATTTATGTCTACTGTTATGAATTTATAGCATCAAGGACTTTTTTTCTTAATCCAATGCTGGACAGTTTTTGCACTATTACCTCAAACTTTATGGAATTTTCCTCACTTTTCTCACTTGATTTACATGTATACATGACCCAAGTATAGTTTGCAACTTTGGAAATGATCTAAATACATTATTTGATGTTTGGATTGAAAAATAAAACAAATACTTCATATGCATTTATTCTTGAATGTCTTTCTTTAATGTCAAAATAATAGCATTTCCCAGTGACGTTAAAATACAGTTTTGACGTCATGAAGCTACATTTAAGTTACTTCAGAGGGGTATAGTAAATTAACTATGTGTTTGTAATTTTGGAAGTAAATACCATGTATGATATATCAATATGTTTGAAATTGACTGCAGAATATGACAAGTTTTTCAATAAGTTGAAAACACATCTTCAGTGGTTCTTTTAGGTGGCGCTCTCCAGTTTCGTACTTTGCATAGGGTTAGATTTTTAAAGAAAAATAATTTTCTGGGATTTCTTCACTGGTTATACATGTACTGGCAATATAATAAAGACTTTGTATATCTTAGGTGTTGGGAGAAGAACTTTCAATTCCCTTTTTTTTTATGTATGATTGATGGGTGTACTTTAGGTTCTAGAGTATACAGCTTGGGCTAACATAAGATGTGCTCATGTAAACAAACATGGTCATTTTCACTCCCTGGACTTCAGAGGTAAATTGTAGAAAAATGGTACGATAACTTTTTTTACTTTTCAGATATTTTGTAATTTGTTCATTGCACTTTCAGAAGCTGCTATTGCCTACTTCAGCAAAATTCGTTTTCCCTAGTTTAATAACTGCTAAAGTTAGTGTACTTTTGATTAATTCTGGCTAATTTTTCAAGCACATGGGAGCATCCATTTTGTTATACCATGTGCTTAGATCATTTACAATTTCCACAAGTGCAGTATCCAAAGAAATATCAGCCACATTACATCAAAGTAGCATTGAGATATGCCAACATTATCTCCATTGTGCATGTTACAAATGCAAACAACTTCACCTCACATACGTCACTATCTGAAAAGTATATACTAACTGGTGAGCGCCCCCTTAGTTGTTTTGCTTTCAATTTAGCTTGAAAATATACACAGACATCATAGTGGTCTACTGTATTTCACTCCTTATAAACCCAAGACACCTACTGTATAAACATGATGAAAGGAAAGATGGTTGGAGAGGCAGGGTGGTATTTTGACATGTTATACCTTTGAATTAAGTCATAATAACAAGAACCTACCTGATTGTAGTACTGATGGAAAATCCATGTACATGTATGTCTGTATTTGGACTAGAAGAAAAAAATGCACTCATTTGAAATATAATGCTGAACTCTTCTTCTGTTCATGCAGGCACTGAAATGTCTTGCCCAGATGTAAATATGCCCTGTTTGAGAACTGTTTTGAGACAGAATAGTGCAGATAAAAATACAGTTCTTGAGGAAAGATTTGACTGTGATACTGAGAATGAATGTTCCAAATACAACTTGACCGAGGCACATAACTGTACTATTTTGAAGGTAAGAATTAACTTGAATTAAGTCCCTTGCTCCTTTTTCCTGAACTGTACTGGACCCAGTTATCTTTAAACCCTAAAGTAGTTGATAAAGTGTGATATTTTAGGTTAATTTTATTTTAATGATATACTTTGTTTGAAATTACAAATGTGTTTTATGTTACACAATAAGGAGTACTGTATCTGTTACGAATCTTGGATATTTGTTTGCATACAGGCATAATATCTTTGTAATTTTTTAAAGTAAACTGCAGAGTAGAAATTAAATGGCTTTCACTGACCTTACATACAGCATGAGCACAGTAACAAGATTTAGAAAATTGTCAAAACGATTTTAAAAACTTGCAGCAATATTGTTGCTACATGTCTGTGGCATGATGCCCAAGTGCTAGACATGACTATAAACTGCATCACTGCAGACATCATCGCAATTGTTAAAGCTACATTAAAAATCCAAATCATTCACACTACTGATTCAGAACTAGATTTGTTGGCCAGCTGCTCTTGGCTATTAGACTTTCTGAGTGACCTCAGGACCACCTGAGCCTCTTGTTTATGAAAATCTATTAAGGTACATGTTCATGAGTATATTTGATTTTGTTGGTTTTGGAGGAAAAAAATTGTTTCAGATGTTTACAGTTATATAATTTATATGCTGTCCCATAATCCATGTGGACACCTCATAATGAGGTCATTTACTTCAAAAGAAAATTGCAAATATTTTAATTAATTTTGGCTTAATTTCTTGAAGAATGCTACGACAGGTGGTGAGCTGGAAATCTGTTGCTGCTGGGGAGATGATTGTTTCAAGCCAGTATTGATGACACCAGTTTTCTCAATGCCAAGTCTGTCACTGAATGATCTTAGATGCACCAACAACTACTCACCTGGCTGCGGAATCAACTGGCAACTCATTGCTGTTATTTGTGTAAGCATTTTTGGGGGCTTGGCCTTCCTCTGTTTAATTTTGGTGATATTGAAAAAGACATTAGAGAGACGGCCATTTGCAAGGAGGTTTGGCCACTATATGATGTCCTACAAGAGGATTAACAAGGATAATGCTCAGACTGATTCTGATACACTGCATATTCTAAATACATAATACATGTATTAGATACTTTGGAATGTACCCTACTAAACTAATACAGATAATATAAGTGACTAGTCTTTTGAACTATACAAGAAGGTTTACTAGGACTTAAATCCACCTAAGAAATAGAGTTGAAGCAGCGATGTGCATGTATGATGATAATGAAGTATTCATTACCTACAGCACCAGCAAAATAAATTCACAGTAATACCAACCATCATTTATGTTAACTAGGTCCTAATACACATTTCTTTTAAAAACAGGTTAAATGACACTTTAATTATTCTGTACAGCCATCAGTATGTGGCAAAATGTTTATTTCCATGCTTATTTTAAAAAGCATAATTATCTCTCAATTCATTTTTTTAAAGGGGGTTGGGATCTTTTGTTTTATTGTGATATCCTTCCTTCCATCCGACTGTCCATTCATCCATCTATCCATCCATCCATCACCAAATCTTCCAAACTGCTGGGTTGAATTTCACATTGCTATGTAATTTTGTAGTATTCATCTGTCATCCTTGACTATTTATTTTTCAAAATGTGTATGTACTTTATGTCCATGTTGGTGTAGTTGGACATGCATAGTAAAAAAAACTACTGGCATGATTACTGTCAGAACTTGTATTTAATTGTGATACAATTTGTTAATAACATGCATTTGTATAACACATGTAATCATGAAAGAAAAAGTTAAATTAGTAAGTTTTACCATCTGATGTTAGCATCAACCTATATAAACTTGGCAGTGAATCAAAAGTCAGTTTTATGCAGAATAGCTTTATAATGTAGTTATTTATTTAGTTGGATGAAAGAAATTGTCAATAGTCATCAGTTTTTTGTTGTTGATATGCTTTCATCGGCTTACAGATACTCATATAAATGTCAGGTTTATCACAGTGTGTGTGTAGGTATAGTCTAATATCCAATTTACTAACTAGAACCTCACTGGCTTTGGGTACAATGGCTGGTACCGAATCATCATCATCCTCATCACTCCAGTTGCATACACATTGTGGTTTTTTTCCCCTAGTGATCACTTATTTCACAAGATGTATTCTAAATTGTTGGCATCACAGATTTGACAGTGTTAATATAAAAATTAACATAATCCAAGAAAATGGCATCCTTGTTACTAGACCAAGAAAGGTGTAATGCATCATGACAAGGAAACATGTTACTGCTAATGGTGTGACTTTGCTTACTAAGCCCTACCTTAACAAATCAGTTTTGTTCTCTGTAGATAATATCCATATGCTTTTTGGGAATTGTGATTCTTTCTAATAATGCATACGAAATAATGCACAGTCGTATTTTATATTGTCTCCATATATTAAATATAGACCAGCAAGTTAATAAGTTATATCTATATAAAGAATTTTGGGGTCAATGTAAAGAAAGAAAATGTCCATGGTGTATTAAACGTCATTGTAGAGTACTCTCTCATTATAATGCTGTCTCTGACAGCCAGAGTAATCTACATTATAGGGAGACTACCTCATAATAAAGTAGACAATACAAACTACTCACTCATTATAACACTGTCCATCAAAGCCATTGAGTGCTCTGCATTAAAGTGAAAATACCTGATAATGATAATAAGCACAGTGCGACCCCACCATAAATGTGAAGTCGGATATAATTTAGGTGTGGCATGGCTCCCAAAATTTTGTATATTCATGCACATATGAAAAACTATTGTTTGTTCAAAAATACCTGAAATAGTGTATACAAAATTCATTATCATTTTGGGAAAGAAATCGCGTATGAATTTTAATTTAATATGATCCTGGCATAGTTCCTGAAATTTTAAATAAATGCATATGTATTTTTCTCATACCAGGAAAAAAGATATTTAAAGTACAAGAAATATTGTGTAGACCGTTTATTATCATTTTTGGGAAGAGTGACTGTATGAATTTTATTATAATACGATCATGGCATAGCTTAAAAAATGTAACAATTTCGCCAGGTTCTTGAAGTATTATGCCAAAATAAACATTATCAGAAATGTTAATTGTTACTGTTCCATAATTAAAGCCAGTAAGTCGTCTTTTTGATTGTCTTCAATTAGTTCTGTATACAATCATTGCTTAAACAATAGCTGACATGTGTTTCTGCTTTAACTTCATACACAACCAAGCAGTAGACAATGCGGTGTTTGATAAAAGTTTCTCACAATTTAATAAACATTAGAAAAAGCAAAAGCTGCCAACATGTTTGCTGGGCATGGCGGTGTATTAGATGCAATCAGTTTTCTGGTAAATAATGTCCTCATTATTAGTATGAAATTGTACATGCATTCAGCTTAAACATTTTTATAAAAGTGATTTGTGATCATTGCAGGTTTAGTGCACTTAGTTCTCTGGTATTACATGTGAATGGTGTTTGCTATAAACTTATTATTAATTTCATATTTTTCATTTAAAATATTTTACCGTTATGGAAAAGCAATTTCACAAATGGAAGTTGTTCTCTGCACTTTGCACAATGATTAGTATAGTAGTTTTCATGTGTTTCTTTCAATATTCACAAAAGTTACATGCATGCTGAAAGAATGTGTTGATTGCCAATTATTCTTGTTATAGTCATTAAAATGAAAGGCATACATGCTTTAATTATTGGAAATATACAATGGATCAATGTACACAGAAACACATATGAGAAAAATTTTGCAGTATGAAATTTATACAGAAACTGTTTATAGACACTGGAACGTAGTGAACCGTACACATACTTTATCTTTCTTAACCTAATCTTGCTGTTAATTTTTCCAATTGAATTTAGACACATAATGATCTGTGAAAACTTATTGAAAAGTTTGAAGTATGTAATGAATTTTGCAATGGAATTACATGTACATGTAATATGGGTTAATTGCAAGCCACAACGGCAAGTAAACAATGTTAATACTCTGTTCGTGCTTTATATTATACGTTGAATTCAGACACAATGATCTGGGTCAAAATTATTGAATATTGTAATTCTGTGTGCAATTTTTCAATGGAATTATCTGCGTTATACATGAACTGCATGCTATGATGGCATGATAGTAAAAGGTGTTGATACCCTATTCATCATATGCACTAGACATGAATACGCGTATATGTGCCAATGAGTTCTCTGAAAAAAGTAATGAAAAAAGGTAAAAACCCTTCCTTAACGCAACCTCGCTATTAACAGTCCAATTATTTAATGCAAATTTTTGCATTATAATGGGGTTCCACTTTACATTGCAAAGTACTCATAATTATATCCATGGGAACCAAAAAGTTTATTGCCTTATAGTGAGAGTGCCTTAAAATGAAGTACATGATACAGTACACCTTAATTATAATTCCAAGACTGGGATCCTTGAAGTATACTCCCTTACATTGAAACTGCCTTATAATGAAGTACATAATACCGTATTCCTTCATTATAATTCCAAGACTAGGATCCATGAGTATACTGCCTTATAGAAAGACTATCTTGTATCAAAGTACACTATACTGTACCCCCTCATTATAATGGTGAACATGGGAGCCAGAGTTTCTGCCTTATAATGAGGCTGTCTCGATATAATTTAATGAAATGGGATGCATTAACATACTTGCCTTATGACCATGTTACAATGAAGAACTATATGATGAGTGAAATTTGTAATGGAAGCTCTTTTGCACAAATGAGCAAGTTACCACAAGATAGAGGCAAATTTTTCTTGATCATTTTGTCCACATTTCTTTATTTTATGTGAAATTTTTATATTGACAGCTTAATAACGTATTCTGAAGATGAGAGAATTTTGGCACAAAAATGCACAAAGATAAAAATGTGTTGTTCTCAAGTATATTTTGACAAGATATCATTACATTAGGATTATATTGGTTATTGTTATTATTTGAATAGAGTCATGATCTATATACATAACTTTGCAGATAACTTAGTGAAATACATCAGATACTAAAACTTGTCAATATTTTTATTTATTAGACTTCATTTAAAACAAGGTAATTCAACTGGAATTAGAGCAAATGTCACATAAACATAACACCTTCCAAATAGGAAAATTCACCCAAAAGTGCCTTTACAGATTTTATTCACATATTTTATACCAACATTCATAGCCTCAATTTTTATTACAGACTGAAAGAAAAAGCAAACAGAAGTTTTCTTATTTATTGGCCAATATGATATTTTATCATGATATTACCAATTACAGTGTACCAATATACTACATCCTCCCACCCCACGAATTTGCAGGATACGCAGCATTTTAGAGGGACAGGTGAAAATAATACATTGTGCCTTAATAGTGCTATAAAAGTGATATAGTTTTATTTGTCTCCTCAACTTTGTGGTCAGCACAATGCTGTCATATTTTCTTGGACACTTATGTTATTTCAATACAAATTTTATTTTCGACTCTTAATTTTTCCAATGCAAATTTCATTGTGCACTTGCAAAACTCCTGAAGACATTAACATTCTGGAATATCCCTGAAATGATCTGCACCATCTAATTTTCCAATCCATATCTTTATCTCATTTAACTTGAGTATACACCTGTGATCTATCAACTTTTTTTTTTTTTTTTTTTTTTTTTTTGGGAGGGTTGTCTTCCCGCTGATCTTCTCGGACCATTTTATGGGAAGTCCCTCCTGTTAATGTTAAAGTTGTGTGCTATAGTTTATAATTTTATTTGGTAAGATTTTACTATAGCAGAATTTTTTTATTTTTTTTTTTCTGTTCGTCTATTCTAAACACTCATCATTGTATAATGCATCATACATTTCTTCCTGTTCTTCTCTTAATTTTCTCCTTTTTTCTTTCCTTCTTTCTTTCCTCTCTTGTATAAAGTACTCTTCTGCGTCCATTTGTAATTGGGTGTCAGTTATCTTCTCTTTTGGATTTGTCGTCGTACTGGCCCTTTGTTGTTTTGTTTTTCTATCCCCTTCAAGTTTATTACTTGGTTGTTCGGTTGTCTTGTCTATTTTTGTAGTTTGCTGTAGACTTTGATCTAGAATGATTGGTAGTTCCTTTGGGGATGGCATTTGTTTCACTCTAGTTTGATGATCTGGTGTCGTTTGTTTTGCCAGTCATTGTTTTGTATTTCCCTTATTCTGATGTTCTTGGCTTTTACTTTTGATCTTGTTTTTCTCTTCAGGTTTCTTTTTTGGTTGTTCAGTTGCCTTGTTTGTAATTTGCTGTAAGCTTTGGTCTGGGATGGTTATTTGGTTCTTTGAGGTTGGTATTTGTTTGACTTTAGTTTGATGATCTAATGTTTCCAGGATTACAGTAGCATTAGTATTTCTGTTGCATTTGTTGGGTGTGTGGCCCGTTTCACCACATTTATTGCATTTCCTGTAATATATGCAACCCTTATACCAAGTTGTTGTTAGGAATCCGTGTATGAAGTTTGCCCATTTGATGGTGTGGAGTTTCATCTTTTCTATTTCTAGGATTCTTGTTTCATCATAAATATTGAAACCTGGTATTACTCAGAGTTTGGAATTTACTGTTTTTATGCTGAATTTCTCCTCGAACCATGCAACAATGGTTTCTAGCGGTATCTCAATTGGAAATCCTGTTATATGCAGTTCCCCTGTTTGTTTACGGATTTTTCTCATAATGGGTTCCGGGCTTTTAATTTCCGCTCTGATTTTACAGATTGTAGTTTCACCATATGGTAGTGCAGGTGTGTTCCCTCTATATCTTACATTGTATCCACCCTTTGTATAATTCATGGAGTATATCTCGGTCAGTATTTCTTCGTCCCTGATTTTTAGTTCTACCAGGATGGATGTTGTTCCTGGTATTTTTCTCCCATTCAACTCTTTAAATTCAATAAGTTGTGATCCTTTTCTATACTTGCATTCCAGATAATCTCCATCTTCTAGTTCCACACGCCGTGTTCTAAAGTACTTTTGCAGGTCGGTCATTGTTTTGCGTGCTGCCGCCATGTTTCCTCGTGTTTTTCGTGTGTTATTTCGTCTGAGCTTCACTTTGTTCCTTATTCCTTTTCTGTTAAATTTTTTGTTAATTCCTTGTCATTATTTTTCTTCCATCTAATTTTCTGTGTGTTGAAGTCTATATGGCTATCCTCGTTAATTCATTCCGGTGGATTTCCTAGCTTTTATTACAATAAAAACCTTCTTTTCCAGAGTGACTTTTATTTATAAAAACTAAAAGTTAAACGAGAAATTAGGTATTTGGATATATAGTATTTTTTGTCATTATTTGAACCTCAAAATAAATTAAATCTATGTCTACAGTTCTGAGCTTTTTAAAATTCTAGAAGGTATTGAATGTCTTAAGTTTTTGAAAAATAGGGAATGGATATCAGATCCTGTTATAGTTTTAGAAATATTGATGAATATGTCTGTGTTTGCTTAGTATTTTGTTAAAACTGGGAGCATATCTATGATGCCTTTGCACAGATTTTGATATTAAAGGGGCATTACTCTGTTCTTAGTGCAAGTGAGCACAATATTGTCCATTTCATTCACCAATATTATAAATTTGTAATTGCCCATTTTTATATTATTTTTCATGTATAAACCACCTCATTATCTCGTTTTATGAATTTAAATGTTTCATTGCATCATTCAGCATGTAAAAAATAAATTTAATTTTTGGAATCTTGCTAAAAATGTTATGCAATAAGTGATTGCTTTTGTACTACTGTATATACTTACATAGAAGTCAAGGCCTACTGCAAATAACATAGACCCTGACCTGCAATTACATGATATGCCATGTGATCAGGGTCTGTATTGGTTTGTTTGATTACTCTGAATAAACTGCATACATACATATCTGAATTATGTGACCCAAATATGTTACCTCCAGCTAATCCAACTCCTCCATCTAGAGCCCCATTAAGGCTGCCAATATCTGTACTTTATGCATTAACAAAAAATAGTTTTCATAATTAAAGACCAATTTGCACAAATTTAACTCGTGTTTTCGATGAAATGTCTGTTTTAGGCAATCGCTAGTTTCGACTAGAAGAAGGTTGAGTGTGGAAACTTAGAGACTGAATAGTCCAAAACCATGAAGTATTCCATGTCATGTAAATTACACTGTAATTTGTAATGCAGAGACAGATAATGGATAAAATGCATATGCTTACAGAACTTGTTTTTGTCTCACTGTTATAGATACCTCAAAATGTTAAAAATCATTAATGGGAACCAACACCTTGGTTTTCTTATCATTATGATATTATTTGGACATATATTTGGGTATTAAGCTCTCAAGCATGAATGGTTGCAGGTTATTGTTTGAAAGTACACACAAATGTTTCAGTGACTGGCGTGGTGAACAAAGAATTCACCATTTGAAGTTCTGATTAAAATGTTCAGAAAAACACCAAGGAATCCACTCTATCTATTCAGAGTGCCTTGATCCTGGGACAGAAAATACCCACGAAAAATACCATCTGTATTCCATTTTTCCCCAATCAAGTTGCTGTTACTATGTGTGAAATCTTACTATCATTTGGAAATGGTCATTATTTTTTTTTTGGATTTGGTTGGTTGTGGTTTAATGTTTTGTTTTATGATTTGGGTGTTTAAAGTTCACAATTGTTCACATTTTTCAGATAGGAAATATTTGTCTCAGTTCTTCCCAGGGCTGTAAACAATGATAAATACATCCTATAATTTGCCACAGCTTACAAGACACAGAAATTTACTGTTATTTTTGTGTTGTCCTTTATTTTTTTAACAAAAGTACCTTGTTCTTTTAGCATGGACATCGATATTTTTTTCATTGAAAACATCCAGTGTTAAAATACATAGACTTGTACTAAATGTGTAGATCCATGTTGTGATTAATTATTTTATAAAGTAGCATGATCAAAATGTAATGTTATCTTCTCGAACAAGGTTGCTATAGATTTTAATGCTTTGTTTACATAATTTTATACAAGCTTTCATTCTGAGTTTTTATACCTTGGGCATTCTTTTTACCATTTTTTGTCTCTTTAGTTAAGAGTTTTCACTTTCGTGGGTCACCTCAAAGTGAATTTTTCGAACTTTTATTAATACAGTGTATCCTCTAAGGTGCAAGACTGAGAGTCAAAAGTCTCTTTGCTGTCGGAACTGGGGGTCAGACTAAGTAAAAACAAATGTTGATATCAAGACTGAGAGTCAAGTTAAAAATTTGATGATGTTTGAAGCGAAAATGAGGGTAAAGGGAAACAATGTCATATATACTTGAAAAAATTAATGGCTACTAAAGATGACTCCAAATGAAAATAAAGTCATTTTGTTACAAACAGATAATGCCATACGCAATTACAATATTACCAAAATGACAGTACAGTCTACTGTTATAAATAAATAATGCCTAATGTAGTTACAATATGTAGATACAGCAAGGAAATGAACAATCATTCAGTTGGCATTCAGATGATGTAGTCTGTTTCAAAATGTCAATCATTCAGTTGGCATTCAGATGATGTAGTCTGTTTCAAAATGTCAATCATTCAGTTGGCATTCAGATGATGTAGTCTGTTTCAAAATGTCAATCATTCAGTTGGCATTCAGATGATGTAGACTGTTTCAAAATGTCACTTAAGAAAATTACTGCAGATGATATTTATGAATATTATTTCTGTTTTCATTTGTTTTCATTTATCAAGGTGTAAGGACTGTCTTGAACCTGATACAGTGTGAAATGAAAACAACAGGGCATGTGATAATCATAATATATACTTTCTGGTACACTAACATGTAATAACTTACCTCATTAACATTCATTAGTTTTCAAAATGTGAATATCTTGACTGCTATTGTTTGTATTGCAGATTATTGTTTGCAAACTGCATGCAAGTAGTAGCTGGAGCAGCAGAGGAGGTGAACAGACCAAGTTTTCAAGCAAAAATAAGGCTTCTACGGAAACCGAAAATATCTAACAAAATGCAGAGAGTGTGAACAGACCAACTCTTTTAGGCGTCAATTTAGTAAACTGAGGCTTCCCAAAATTGCTTATATAGGCCTCAATTTAGTAAACTAAAGGCTTCCTTGTAAGGTTCCATTTAGTAAAAAAAAAAGACGCCATTGTCATTAGCGTTCACATTCTCTGCTGCTATGCGCTAACTAAATATTTGATCAAGTCCGACACGATATCTTGTCCGAGGGTCTGATAAATTTATCGTCACAAATCCGTGTGGGATTGTCTGAGCGCGGCTAAAGAAATTTTTAAATTGATTATGATCCATATCGCCACCGCACCAAGTTTGCCAAATATTTCTAAGAGTATGAGTATCAACCCCGTTAAACACGCATAACAAATTGCAGTTATCTCTGATCACTTTTGGTATTTGAGTGTAACGTTGAGTTACATATATCACGTCGGTGTTTTTATGTCTGCCTCTGGAAAATATTCTAGCAGGATTTTTTTGATTATCTAACATGATATCATCATATACAACTAAATTGTTAATACTTCCGTCAATGGAGTCAATGCTAGGTGCCTCTTCGATATCGGTTATAAACTCAATAATATCATCGCCGTTAATTTCTTGCGCGGCTTCGTTAAAATCTTTTAACACTTCATAACATCGCTGATCATCTACACTCGGAGCAATCATGTACAATTTATCCCACTTCATCCATCTCGTTATTAAATTAAGTAGCAATTGTGTCTTGCCGGATCCAGATGGTCCGATGATAATCGCGCGAATAGAGTTTGGTAACATTGCATGATGTTTAATAGGTTTTCGTTGTCGAGTAGCTGAATAATCAATTACATTCATAACTGTTATATATAAATTATGGATCTATATTGTGTGAAGTGTAGGACACGTACTGGCACAAATGACTTGACGACGATTACAACGAAAAATAATCGATCAGCGCTTTCTGGTAAATGCGTACAATGTAGTACGAAAAAATTTAGATTTACTTCCACGAAACCTTTAAAAAAAAACGAGGAGGTGATATTGCAGCCAAATTGACAAAACTCCCAGGAACACCGTGGGCAAAGTATCCAGGAGAAAAGCACCTTCCAGGATATAGCTACTGTGGACCGGGAACACGATTAGATATCAGACTTGATGATCAAAATTTACCCCGACCCGGCGAGTATCCAATAAACGCTATTGATAAGGCGTGTCATGTTCATGATGTCGCTTATAAAAGCAGTAATCTTCAACATAGACATCTTGCAGATGTAAAATTAATTCATGCGTTAAATGCTATTCCTGATAAATCCTTCAAAGAAAAGTTGGCTTCTTGGTTGGTAAAATCTGCTATGAAGGGTAAATTGATGTTAGGTGCTGGATAATTAATAATATGGAATCTATTTATTATTCTCCGAGAGGATACTGGAGAGGTTACGCAGCAATTAATAAACTCGCTAGCGCATCAAAGGTGAAAAAAACTACAGCGGCAAACTGGTTATCCAAACAGGCAATATGGCAAATTTATCTACCAGCGCCTAAACAAATTAACTACTCGCATTTTGATGTTACAACACCTAATGAAGTTCATCAAGCTGATATACTATTTCTGCCGCATGACAACGGTTACAAATACGCGTTAACGTTAGTTGATATTGCGAGTAGATACAAACAAGCAGAACCGTTAAGGACAAAATCATCTACTGAAGTAGCTTCTGCATTTGAGAGGATTTATCGACGAGGTCCTCTGCGCTGGCCAAATCTGTTACAAGTTGATCCTGGCAAGGAATTTCAAGGCGCTGTTTTAACAACGATGAAACATCATAATGTCGCCATCAGACGAGGACACACTGCGCTACATCGCGATCAGGCAATTGTTGAACGGTTTAATCGGACACTTGCTGAGCGGTTATTTGGATATCAATACGCGAAAGAATTCATTCAAGAAAAGCGATCCCGTGAATGGGTCAAGAGATTACCAGGTGTAGTTACCGCAATCAATAATGAGATTACTAGAACAATTAATATGAAACCTGTCAACGCTATTAAAAAGAAGTATATACCCGTACAACCACAAAAAGATTTCTCTAGAAACACAAGTGTTTCCAACGTTAGCGTTTCCCAACCAATTCTTGGTAGTAATGTCATTGTAAGGTACTTATACGAACCAGGAGAGCTTGAGGGTGGTAAAAAAAGAGCTACTGATCCTATTTGGAGTGTCACTACGCATAATATATCCGGCATAACACGATCTACGGGTAGACCTCCAATCTATAGACTGGATTCAACTGCTCCTCAGCGGGGTTTTACACGCGAACAATTACAAGTGATTCCCGAGGATACTCAATTACCACCGCGTGGTCTTAATTAGCACCCAGGGTGCTGTCACCCCGGCGTCTATTACACTCAAGACAGGTCAACATCACATTGTTTCTGACATGACCGAGATTGTTATTTTTTCTGTCTATGGTGAATTGGCGAGGATCTTTATCCGAATACTGCCAACGCATTATACAATTGCAACTCGCGCAGTAATTATTTTGTTGTTGCTTCAAAGTGATTATTAATTCAGCATCAATGTCAAATTCTCGTTTATTTTTTTTATCCTGTTGTTTATAGCCAGAGAGTTTTTTTCTGATTATATCACCAGTGATAAAATCACCAGTGATAATATCGTTACCAATGATTTCATCGTCAACAACAATTCTTCGAAGTTGGTTTATTCGCCGTACTCTCGATACTGCTAGATAAACTAAATTTGACCACTCAATGCGATTATCTACTATCCAAAGAGTTGTATCGGATATAGTCAATCCCTGTGAAGAGTGTATTGTTGCTGCATAACCTAGCGTCCACGGGGATTTATCAGAGTTCCCTAATGCATCTTCGACGACGCTGATATCAACCAACACAATATCATTTAATACTAAATTCTGCTTTTGTTGTTGTCCAGGAATGTCAACGTCGATATTCTGCTTTCGTGTATCCTTAGGTCTATAACAGAGTGGTACTGGAAGCGTTGCAAATTTTTCTTTATGTAGCGCAAACAACTTCATCTGAAGTGCGTCTCTGACTATTTTTCTACTCGCGATTATTAAATCATTTGGCTTCCACATTTCCCAAAAATCATTCATGGGAGTTTCAGAGATTATTTCACGCGCTATTTCACATTGGATTTTATCCGGTTGTAATCTAATTAGCGCTTTGAACTTGCGTAATTGTTCATCAAGTGATCTATGGTCGGTATTAATCTCTTCATAATAGTCTACAAAACCCTTTAACCATTCATGTGGAGATCCACCAACAAATGGCTGCGGTTGGCCGTGATCCCCGCACATGACGACTTTTGTGTTTTTTGTCAACAACCATGATAGAAATGTCTGTAATACTGTCAACGATACCGTGCATATTTCATCCCAGATTATTATTTCAGGAATAAATTTATCGCCCATTCGATCAGGAGTCCAATTATCACCTTTCCATCGAAAGAAGCTGTGATAGGTACAAGCTTTTACTCCACGCGCTATCATCTCTGGCGAGTCTGTGAGTTGGTGTTAGCACAATCATGTTAGAAACGCTAGCGTTTCCACGACGAAATAACTCAATTACCCGAGTTGTCTTTCCTGATCCACCACAGCCGTTTAAATAAACTGTCTTGTATCTACAAATCGGATCTGATACGGGCGGTGCAGTAGAAAATTCTGATTGAATCTCTGAGATATTATGGTTACTTTTCAAGTATTTATCATCCATAGTAACGTCTGCGGATTTACAATACTCATGTAGTGTTTCTTTTTTAAACCTCCAATTTCCCCACGCTTCCTTAGGATCTGTGAATTTAGCTACATCTGATTTGTATTTCTCATGGATATACATCGAATCAGTAGCTACTCTAACCGCGGTATCTGGAAATCTATTTATCATCGAAAATAGATTAATAATAGAATAACCGAGCATAGAACTTCTCATGTGTATACTGACAACTATATCCATCACAGTAGGTAACAACCGTACCTAATTTCTCACCATTGGATAGAAAAGCATCCCTACGGGTTACAAGTTTTCCCTGTTTCGTTAAATCCGCTACAATAAAATCGTATTCTGCGTTGTCTATGATCAACCTCGAAGAGTATTTTGCATTGTCAAATCTTCCACCTTGAGTGAATTTACCAATTATTTTTCGTCCGAAATCTTTGGCTTCTTTGTTTTTAATTTCAAATAACTCCTTAGACCAATTCATGATTTGTTCTTCATTGAAATTAGGAAACTGTTTTCGCTGTTCGCTAATTATACGATCTAGATCAGGTTTTGGTAACCAAACATCTTTCTGAGCGTTATAACAAATAATAGCTTCACTGACAATTAACGATTGTAACATCTTACTATCGATCATATATCTCAATAGCACTATTGGCATCCAGTGTTTTTCAGACATATGTCTACCAAGCCAAACATAACTACACGGATGTAACCCATCAGCGAGTTCAAATGATATCACACGAGCGAACCCGGTTAAATCAAAATCAGGCAAACGACCATTAATCGCAACACGAGTCATTTCATGTATGGGATGTCCAAATCGTTTAAAATACTCAGAGCATTCTCCATACCCGAGAAAACTTCCAGGATAACACGCGGATATATCAATTGAAATCATACCATCACGTGAGTATTTCGTATTCCATAATCCTCCATGACCAAATTCGACGCAACTCAACTTCACGTCCTCCAGAAAATTATTTCGTGTTGGACGCCATGAGTTCTTTTCTCTTGCAAAATGAGCTACCACTGATGGAATTGTAAAACTATCCGTAAGTAGTTTTTCATTAGAATTTTCATGTGAAAATTCATTAGCGATTTTTCTCATCCTGTTATCTAATTCTTCAATGCGATATAATTCTCCATTTGGTCTTACAAACTGATCAAATCCTATTTCTGGATCTTCATCACTTCTAAGTAACCACACTGACACGGGATCATCTTTACACAACGTAACAATAGCATCAAATAATTTCTCTTCATAGAACACATCCTTGTAAAACTCCTTAGGGATATATCTCACGATTCGTTCTCGTGGAAATATATTTACCGCAGGTGTCCACGCGTGTTTGTTATGATCAATAATTTCAATTGGAGCTCCTCGCGATTGATATTTCGGTTCGTATAATACTTCTCCGGTTATCGTTGCTACCGATATTGGAAATTTTAATAATGCTTCTAATTTGGTTATATCGGAAATCGTTGCCCCGCGTTGTTTCACTGTCAATTCCCATTCGGTTATTTTTTTTCGTCTTTGTTCAGTTAGTTTATTCCCCCGGGATGCATTTGTGAAGTGTTCCATTAACCGTGTTGCTACACAATTTAACGTTGACGATAGTTTCATAGGTGCTAGTTTTGCAATACTTGGCTTATCATTTAGCTGATATATTCCGTAAACAACTGCTGTTACAGGGTAAGATCTCTCATAGTATGGTTTGTCAATTCCAGTTAGAATTCCTGGTTTGGAATCTCTACTCACAATAACAAATTTTTTATCCTTGAGGATTGGTTCAAATTTATCTCTGATAATCCATTCGCCGCCGACTTCGATAATGAATTTTATTCTAAAAAAATACCTCCGCTGGGATTTCCCGCCAAGGTGTGAAAGTATCTCAGCTGCTCTTGTATCGTTCATAGTAGCATCAATTACGGGTACATTGATAATTCGAAATGTCGACCACGCATGAGATGCTCCATCGCGCTTAAACTCATTAAAACAGTCACTGATTTTACTCAACAGGGTTTTGTCATCTACTAGACTTTTGGGTATATCAGAGATTCTATCGAGATTAAATCTAGCATTTTTCCAAGGCGTAATTTTCGATAATCTCTTGAACTCCTTCATATTATAATTAAAACAAGTATTTAAATAAAAAGTTTTTTATATAATGAATCATTGCAAATGGCTCATGATTGGATCAAAGACTCCGTGTAACAAATCATGCAGAAATGAATTCTGTGGGTATCATATGCAAAGTGTGAGAAACGGTTCAAAAGGTCCTCTTGCTTGCCTGTATTGTGGGGTAGGTGTAAGAGGCAAGTCGCAGTTATGCGTTAATTGCGGGGGTAGGCGTTATAGAGAGTTGAAGCGTTATTATGACAAACGAAGAATCAAAAATCCTGACGACGTCAGCGACGTTGCCAATGGTAAAATCATAAAAACTGCTCAAGACTACATAGGCAGATTTGCCAATGTTATAATTCAGCCAATTAACGAATTAGACAAATAGAAGTATTAGTATATAAATGAACCAAGAATTTCAAAGACATCCTGTTATTGAAAATTATGAAGCTTCTCGTGATGGTATTGTTAGACACTATAGACTCAAGAAGTCAATTGGTGTTGTGAATAATCATGGATATTTGATATTTGGCACTGGAGGGAAGAAGTATCTCAATCATCGTTTCGTTTATGAAGTGTATAATGGATCAATCAAGGATGGTTTTGTGATTGATCACATAAATAGCATTAAGACTGATAATTCTTTATCGAATCTACAAGCTATTACACAACGTGAAAACACCAAACGAGGTGGGACTGGGAAATACTCGAAAAATGCTAGACCCGTAAGATCGTTTAATACTGACAACACGGAGATAGTATTTCAATCAATGTCAGAAGCTGGTAGGCATTTCGATATTTGCCCTCCCTCGGTACAAAAAGTAGCAGAAGGGATTTATAAGACGGCTTTTTCAAAACGTTTTGAAAATAATATTCAGTTTGTTTATGAATAAGTCGTAATTACGCATTGGAAATTCAGGGGAGATAACTCCGTTAGGTATAACGCGTGTGAAATCTGTAGGATTTCCACCAATGACAGAGTTACGGATCTTAAACATGGAAACGCTAGCGTTTCTAACATTGATTTTGATTGGTTAGTTTCGCTATTATGAATCTGAACAAAACACAATCAATTTTGTCTTTTTTCAAGTATTAACAGAACTGTTTCATATACACGTTGTATTTAAACATTTTTTTTAATGTCTGTTTCAAGTATTATGCGTGTTTTCAACGTTGTCAGTGATCGCTAATAAACAAACAAATAATTACAATCACTACACCTCTTTTATATCACCTCGTCGTAATGAGTGTATATATACAAATTCGTCTTTATTATAATTGGGCATTTAGCCGAAATTCAAGTGTAAACAAAACCACACCGTCACACGTGGTATGAACGTTATTATTGACATTCAAAACCAAAGTTTTGATTTTGCGGTTTTGGTTTACACTTGAATGTAGAATAGCCCGCGTCATTCATTGTCATTGAAAATCAATTCATTCACCTATAATCTATTGTTGTACCGTCCTATGTGTATATAACCGCCTACTACACTAGATCAGGGGTTATTGTGCCGTCGTCATCCATTGTCATTGAAAATCAATTCATTCACCTATAATCTATTGTTGTACCGTCCTATGTGTCTAACTGGTAAATACTATTAATAGTAAAACCAAACCGTATATAACCGCCTACTACACTAGATCAGGGGTTATTGTGCCGTCGTCATCCATTATATTGTATATAATCATAATCACCTATAATCGCATTAAGCTTCTGGGTATACTAAGATGCTCAACACCTTAGTGTATCCAGAATTCATTTTGAACAAATATATTTATATATATATATGAATCTTGAAAATCTCAAATTGATTATTATTGAAATCAACAAACTTAAGGATCAAAATATAAAATTATGTTCAGGTTTGGATTGTGATCAAATTATGACCGATTTCGAGGATATACAATTTGCAGAACAGACAGGAAAATATGTCCTATCTAAAAAATATTTTTTAATTAAGAATATCCAAAAACTTATACGTGAGAGCTTAGTCAATACGGAAGATGTTAATGTCTTCGTACCATTATGTAGCATCGTTGAACGTGTACGAAAGCAATTAGGCTTAGAATATGAACAAAAGAGACTTATTAATTGTAAAGTGAGACAATTAAAAATAATGATGGAAAACTCTCAATAAAAATTCGTTAAAAATTCGTTAAAAATTCGTAGAATTTTGGATTTTGGATTTTGAAGGTGATGAGCCCCACGCGTAGAGAGCCTCCTTTGTTTGTATATAACCAGTACGGTATATGACATGTATAATCACTACCTATGAGGAAGTAAAATTATGTGTGTGTGAGTACAACAACAGGGAAGTATAACAGGTTGGTGTATTCTTTTTTTTTTACTTGATGAAATACTTGCAATTCCACTCAACGAGTTTCAAATGCAAAGTATTTCCAATTGAAATTGCAATGAAAATCTTTGAGTGGAAATGCTTGCAATTTAACAATAGTGATACTCTTTTAATAATGATAGGACAATCATTGACCACACGTAACACTAAAGAACGACTTGAAGCTATCCAGAAAATATTACCCCTTCGTGATAGAATCCGTGAAAAACTTCAACAGCGGCAATCACTTCAGACTGACTTTACAGAGGATACAGAGCAACTCTTCAAACCTATTGTTAGTGCAACTGAGGGTGTGAAAACAGCTACTGAACGGGCGATATATGGAGATGTCCCTGAAGAAGGAAAACGAATAGAGAGGCCTGTTCTTGGTGAACTTGAAAAAATAGCAATCGAAACTGGACAAACAAAACAGGCTGTACAAAAACTTTCAGGTGATATGGCAACTCAGATGGAAATACAACGACAAAGTGGTATTGATGTCGGTGATGAATTGCCACTTGAATCAAAAAGAACAGTAGAGGGTTTACGGGAGAGATTTAACGAGGCGGGGATAGCAGAAATTGATAACACTAATCCAGATAAAATTCCTGCGTTTGTTGTTACGAGTTATGAAAACAGAAAAAAACTGTTGAAAAAAGAGTATCATAAGTATATTAAGGATTTACAACATTACGCTGATGTGATTTACAAAATAAAAACTGGGAAAAGTCAAATTAAAACAGATAGTGCATCATACATTAAATATATGGAAATAGTGGGTAATGTATACAATCAATATGAAGAACTAAAAAAACAACAAAAACCACAAAAATTACAGCGGCGGAAACATCCCTCGAAGAAAATATCCTTTTCACCTAAAAAATCAAAACCCAGTTCAGAAATAGATACACAAGGTGCAACGGGTGTTGATACAGAACTTGAGGATTTTTTAAAATCCCTTCAAGATGAGGGATCTTCAGGAAAGGGATATTCAAGTGGTAGTGGTTTAGTTGGTAAAAATCCTATGGATTTTCACGCTAGCGTTTCTGGAAATACAAGTATTTCCTGTCCTGGTAATATTCTTGGTGATATAGCACGATTAGAAGTACTCGTAGGAGGAAAACGAGCCGGGAATAATTCACCAGAAATAATTAATGAAGCCGCTGATATCTGTAGGAGGTTATTTCAAGGTGGTATCATGGATATCAGCACATATCGAGATTTTATTGAAGAGTTAGTAGAAAATTCTTTGGATGGAAATTCTTCGAATTTCTACGGTTATCATAGTGATTAGATAAATATCATTTGGAAATGCTTTAGCATTTGGAAAAACACTAGTGTTTTTGTATATAGAAGAATGATCATACACTACAACCATGATAAACCAACTAGCGTCTACGTGGTAAACTCACGATTACCAAAATACCGAGCATACTATGGAGATGGTCTCGGTAATACTATAATGGGATTATTTTCAAGAATGGCTCCAAAAGTGGCTCCGTTTGCAAAACAATTATCAATGAAAGCAATTGATGTTATCCGAGATAAGGGTATTAATACTATTGGTGATCTTGCCGGGAAGGCATTTTCAGCCGCTAAGGATAAACTAACAACGTTAGTTCGACGACGAAATTCTTCGAATTTCCAATCAAAACCTAAAAACATTAATGCAAGTGTTTTGCCATCTACCACGATAATGCCTGCTAGTGTTAGTAAAATTATAAATAACGCAGTAGATGAAAAACTACAGTCGTTAATGACTAACACCCAAGATAATATAACAGCAAATATGATAGCAGGAAGTGGAATTTCCGGAAGTGGTTTTAGGAAATTTCGACGTTAGAAATACAAGTATTTCCAGAAATATTTATTTGGAGAGGATTTCCAAATATTATAGTTATTGTAGAAATGCTAGCGTTAGAAACACTAGTGTTTCTGGGGTTTGAATCATTTATGATTCCAGAATCATTTATTCTAGTTATTTGGACAGGATTCTCAGTTGTTATGGTTATTGTAGAAATACTAGCATCAGAATCACTTGTATCAGAAACATTAATGTTTCTAACGCTATCTTCATTATCGTTTTTTTTTTCAGATATTTTCATTATTAAATACACCCAACTAAATAATTAATTTATAAAAATTATTTTGATTTAGACCAACGGGTATATAATAAAAATGTTCAAACAAAACCCTGATGTTGCATTTGACATGGAAGCCCCAGTGCTTAAAGATACTTCTGTACGCGATTATCAATTTTTTGCTTATCACGCAGTACAACCTAATCTTCGAGGAAGAATTGAACTTCAAGTTCATGATACCAGTAAATACTTTTTACCCGCTGAAGCCTTTATTGAAGTCGAAGGTGAACTTGTAACAGATGTTGTAGCTAATACACCATATGCAGCTAATATCCAAGTCGGTTTTGTCAATAATGGTATCATGGCATTATTTGAAAGTGCTAGATATCTCATTGATGGAAAAGAAATCGAATCTATTGAACGTGAAGTTGATGTAGCAACAACAATACTAGGGCTAGCAAGATACTCTGACGATTATACAAGATCGGCCGGTCCATCTATGATGTTTGCAAAGGATGTTAAAAATACGGCGGGAAAAAATCCATTTATTATAAGACAACCAAATGATCGTGCTGCTCCTGGTGCCCCCTTTGCTGGTCCTGGTGCTGGTCTTGCTGGTGGTATTGAGGATATGATTATAAACAATGATGAGAATTTCAATCTAGGAGCTGCAACAAGAATAGCAACATTACAAGGAGATCGTCGACGATTTTCATGTGCGATTCCGCTCCATCATATATTTGGATTTTGTAGAAACGTCAGAAAAGTTATTTATGGAGTAAAGCATACTGTAGCACTAGTGAGAAAGGGTGATGATAATAATGCAATCTGGCGTATTGGCGGTGCTGCGGGTAAAGTAATTTTATCAAAACTATCACTATGGATGCCAGTGTTGACTCCATCATTGTCAGTAGAACCGCGGTTGCTATCATTTATGGATCAAGGGGGAAAGAGATTATTAAGCTGGTTGACAACGTCCACAGATACCATAGATTCTAATATTGATGGTACACTTACATGGCATTTGGCAGCACGACAGGGTGTTTCAGCTCCACGGCATATTTTTATTGCTCTACAGGATAAAGCGCGATTGGATAATCAAGAAAGTTCCCATATGATATTTGATCAAATCGGATGTAATGAAGTTTCACTAAAAATAAACGGACAACAAGAACCATCAGAGGATATACAACTTAACTATGAAAATAACCACATTGCACGAGTTTATCATCGATTGCTATCATTTATGGGACGTGATCAAAATGTAGATACTGGTCTACAAATATCACAATTGGATTTTAAAGGTCTGTATCCGATTTATTACTTTTCCCTAGAACATCTTGACTTGATGAAACAGTCCGTAGTTGATATACACTTCCGAGCTCGTGTAACCCGTCCTGCTGGTATTGTTAATTATAGAGCGGTTGCTGTTATTCTTAGTGATAAATCAATGATACTTGAAGGTGTTGGTGGACGAATGAGATTGGTAGATGCACCAGTAGAAAATCTATAAGATTTTCTAAATCTATAATTGAATTTAGAATCAATCTATTTTGTATAATGTCGTATAGTAATATCAATGTCACATTGACACCTGGTCAAATAAAAAAATTACAATCTAAATCAGCTAAGCAATGTGGAACCACAATAACGCTGAAATTTAATCAGATGAATGGCGGAGGGAATAAACTATCGCTAACAAAAACTCAGGTTAATCATTTTAATAAAGCGTTGGAAGAAAAAAAAGGAGTTCAAGTTACTCTTTCTACAAACGCGATCCGTAACATGGAAAAGACTGGTGGTATATTCCCGTTGTTAGGGTTGATTCCAGGATTGATTGCCGCAGCGGCCCCAGCGGTGGCGAAGGCGGCAGCGTTAGGAGCTATTGGTACCGCAGCAGGAATGGCGTTGAAAAAGGCAACTGGAAAGGGTTATAAAAAAAAGGGGAAGGGTCTAAGACTACCAGGAACCCCGAGTTCATGGTACAGCGGAAAAGGTCTTCGAATTCCAGGAACGATATAGTTCGGGAATCTGCGATTCCTATGTCCAATTTTGATTTAATTGATACCGCTAAAAAATTAAAAATAAAAAAATTCAGAGGTGTTTTTATGAAAGATCAGTTACCAGCACAACCAAATCACGTTGAAACTGGTATTATTAATTTAGATAACAGCTCTGGACCTGGAACTCACTGGGTTGCATATGCGATTGATCCACGCGGTATTGTTTATTTTGATTCATATGGATTAGCGCCGCCGAAAGAATTTATCAATTATATTAAGAAATTTAAAAACCCTCACAAAGTGAGATGTTGGTATTCCACGTTACCAACACAAACAATGCTTGACCCACCCATATGTGGCAATGAAGTATTAAATGTACTTGATGCTATTTCACGGAAATCTTTGATTCCTAAATCTTTAAAACCACCTCATGTAGTAGTGAATGAGTATACTAGCGGTCAATGGATTAAAAATCCATAGGATTAGAAATCTTTTTTGATTTTAGATGATAAAAATATTTCTATAATAATGATTGATATTTGGGGACGATCTTTATCATCGCTGAAGAAACCTGATGGTGAAGTTGAAACTTTTGATAATAAAGATATTAAAAAAATAATCGAAGATGAAATATCTGAAATATTAAACCTAGCAAATGTTGATCCTGGTGAAATAGTTGTATTTCAAGATCGTCAGGGTAAATTGAAAAGTAGTAATATCTCTCTCGATGATATTTTGGTTAAACGACGAGATGCAGCAGAGGATACTATCGCGTTATTTTCTGATGGGGGTAAACTCAAACCAGGTGCACTTGTTTCAACGATTACGGATAAATTAGCAACATATGATAACACGGCGAATTCATTGAAATCACTCAATGATAAGTATGACGATCATATAGTTGTATTTAACCAGTTTAGTGAAACACAAAGAAATACAATTGACCAGATTGATAAACCCATACTAGAATTTTTTGGAAATCCACCAGTAACGGCACCAAAACTCACCACAATAAAAGATTCTTTGTTGGAACTAACAACTCTTCAATCCGAATATGATAAACACGTGAGACAGTTTTCAATGTTTCGTAAAAACATCGTTGATAAATTTATTGTAACCCCGTTTGATAAAGTTGAAATAACTCTTCCTAATATTAAAAAATCCCTTGATGAGCTTAAAACATTCAATAATGCAATAAGGGATGATGCAACGAGGATGATAAGCGTCATTGAAAAAACAAAAATTCCTCATGATAAATCTATCGTCAACAACGTAGTATACACGATTCAACACGGTTCATTTATGTGGACTCCCACAAATAACATTTTAAACATAACCGCAGCAGTCAAGGGTATTTATCGATTAACAATAGTATCACCGACTCAATTCAATATATCATCAAGTAGTTCATCTGGAGTCAATAATACGGTATCAACGATCATCGACAAGGATACAACTGAACAATTCACGATAACGACTACAGATAGAAATCTAGCCAGGGTTTCAGTAACGTGGTACGTAGAATTCGTAGTGGATTTAAGTAAACAATTAAACTGAAAGGAAAATCCTTCGGATTTCGCAATTGAAAATGCTAGCGCTTTTAAAATAAAATGACTCCATCATCGAATCAGTATCGCTATGATCAAGTCAGAGAATTTCAAACTAAACTCAATTCTCTCTGTGAGGAGTATCAAATAAAAATAAAAAAATACCAACGAAGAATAACCGCAGTTGATGTCACTGTGTATTCAGTGTCGGGAATAATCACTACTGCTGGGATAATACTGTCTTCGGTTACAATGATTGCTCCGGTTGTAGTACCAATAGTTATTTCTTCGATAGCTACAATCGCCGGGATATTAACCGGGATCACAAAAAAACTATCATCGTGTAGCCAGAGTAAACTACATAATTATATAATAAAATTTCATATTGCATCTGCCGGTTACTCGCAATTATCCTCGTTAATATCATCATCACTCGACGACACAACAATATCAGATAGCGAATTCTCAACGATGGCGGAATTGTATAAAACAACAATGCTAAAATTAGAGAGAGATGATAATAATAATGACATCACCGCAAGAACTACTTCAACAAATAGTAGAGAATACAACACCGGTGAAAACAAGCACGATATCAATAACCTCAACACATCCTAAATTTAGTGTGAATTTCCCGATTCCCGTTCCCGTGAGCGAGATCGCACTAGCAAAACTACGAGTGTATCATAGCTGGCCTAATATTAGATCGGTAGCATTTGGTGGTCAACAACCAAATAATTCCTTGGTGTTCGCGTGGAAAAATCGTGAAGATGGAACCCCAGACTGGAACGTTGTCTCGTTACCAACTGGGTCATACCAAATCGAACAGATCAACGCTGAATTTCAACGCAGAATAAAATCTCTCACTGGAAAAGAATCAAAAATCGCTATAACAGTTCATGAACCAACATTATCATCTGCTATCGAGATTAATTCCCCTGGATATGTTGTAGATATTTATCAGAGTTCTATAAGATCAGTGTTAGGATGGCCTGAATTACCACCGGATAACTCGCGAGAAAATTCGAAGGATTTTCCACCCGAACCTAAAAAATCCGATTATATCACCAACAAAATAAAACCCGTCAATGAAGTCAAGAGTTATCAAGATTATGCTCCCGATAAGTTCTTAAATAAAAAAATTTTTGAATCAATTTATATTCCTCTCATCAACGGAAATTTCACAGCAATGAATAATGATTTTTCACTACTGCTAATATCTCTTAAATCCGGCTCTCTCACTAAAGACGAGTTTATCAGCATCGTAGAAACGGGTAATAAAATCATCTATGATATGAAAATATTTCACTCGATAATTATTCAAGAAGTATTAAATGAAGAGATATTACATGATAAGTTTGCGGATCTATACAATATTAATAAAACGGAGATTAAAGATTTTAAAATCCCTGGATATAACCCGGATAAACTAAAGAAACAACTTGACGATGCTATTGATATTGGGTTCAAAAGAATCCACGATAATTGGAAAAAATCGAAGAATCCTACAGCAAATATTCTGAAATTTAATAATGATCCAGAAGGCGGCGGTAGACATATTGCTCCGAACAATGTGAATATTTCAACGGTGATTGCGCTCAATTTAGTATGTGACGTTATCGAAGGAAATTATCAAATAAATCTCGAACAATCAAATCAAGCTCAGCAAGGATATATTTTATACTCATTTGCACCAACGGCTCCTCCAGGATTTCTAATTATTGAAGACCCAACTAATATAGTCTATATGCGATGTCATAATAATTTGTTAACGAGAATTAATTTCAAACTCACTGACCAATCTAATAATCTGATTGATTTACGAGGTGAGGTTTTACAAATTAGTTTGTTTGTGAAATCCTAAAAGGATTTTGAAGTAAAAAAATT
This sequence comes from Unio pictorum, assembly GCA_030141615.1. Classification (NCBI taxonomy): domain Eukaryota; kingdom Metazoa; phylum Mollusca; class Bivalvia; order Unionida; family Unionidae; genus Unio; species Unio pictorum. The sequence goes on from JARLTB010000264.1 coordinate 2,007,975, forward strand.
GTTAGTAAAAATCGAAGATTTTCATAGCAGCAGAGAATGTGAACGCTAATGACAATGGCGTCTTTTTTTTTTACTAAATGGAACCTTACAAGGAAGCCTTTAGTTTACTAAATTGAGGCCTATATAAGCAATTTTGGGAAGCCTCAGTTTACTAAATTGACGCCTAAAAGAGTTGGTCTGTTCACACTCTCTGCATTTTGTTAGATATTTTCGGTTTCCGTAGAAGCCTTATTTTTGCTTGAAAACTTGGTCTGTTCACCTCCTCTGCTGCTGCTGGTAAGGTCCTTGGGCATAAAAATAACAATCAGCAAAATTAACTGTGTTAGCCTTTGTTTAAATCAAAATCTAGCCTACTCTAGGGAAGAATAGTTTCCACTGATTAGACCCCACACTGCAACTCTGTTCTTATTTAATAAAGTCATTTGATAAATTTTGATCATAAATTAGATCTTGCATTTTAACAGCAGTTGTTTACCCAGTTGTGTATTGCCAGTTATTATATGACTTGTATCCCATTTGTAAGTCATGTGACCTAATTATGATCTTGGTCAAGTTCTTATACCCATCTAGAAAAATGTTTTTAACAGAAACTGGATAACTCATGATCACTATCATGTACAGTTACGAAGCTATGTAGACAGATTGCACTAAGAGTAGTGAAGTATCCTGTGGATTTTAAGGTCAAAGGTTAAGTTAACTGAAAGATGACCTTAGTTTTACATCACATACCTGGCTAAAACTTTGTGGATGGTTTGCACTTACAGCTAGGAAGAAACCTACTGTATATTATACATATTTGCTTATAAGATGAGGCAAACTGCAGACCAATTGCTACTGTCATATAATGTGCTAGTAGATCTGGGTCTACTCAGTGTGTTAGGAGTAACCAATAGAACAAACAAGATGGAACTTGAATTGCAGTTATGCTAAGTTAAATCAAGATCTTTGTTGTTCACAGTTTAGTATATACGGTATACATTATGGAGTCAAAGGTCATGGTCATTCAAAAGAAGAAAAATGGTTTCTCTGCCAAAATTTCAATTATATACATAGAGGAGTGTGAAACATGTGGCAGGTACACAATGTGCTGTTCATGCTGTTTTTTTTGTCATTCATATTTTTCTACTGATATGCATCTTGTTGAACCAGGTCTTATTGATATGCTTTTGTCCATGTGGAAAAGAAAGTGGATCGTCTAGACAGCAGACATGATACTGTAGTGTGTCCTTTTATGGACCAGGATATGCTATAGTTACAATGTATATTTTTAGACACATTACAGAAATGAATGTAAATATTTTTTATGACTTGTTATTTCAGATATAACAATTATTACTGATATGTTTGGACATAAATTTTCAGCACTTGTTACTTTTAGCTCTTTAGTCATGAGTACAAAGTGCAGTTGAACTTATTGTGGTAATAATCATTCATGAATTAAAGAAAAGGCTCTTATGGTAAAAAGTTTACTTAGATGTCAGAATTATTCAATGGATACTTTAAGCTTGATCAAATTACATGTTTTATTATTATTATTATTATTATAATCTGACAGAAACACAAAACTACATGATTGCTTTGTTGTAGATAGGAAGAACTATTTCATATGGTATCAGAATAATTTGAAGCCATATCAATGAAGTTCTTCTCCAGATTTGAAACAAAATGCAAATTTTGGGTTTATTTATTACATACCCTCAATTTTCGTATATTTTTAGCGGTAAGATTTAAATGGAATTCACCACTGACTGGGATTCATTAAAGTATAGGCTGTTACATCTAAAAGTATTGAAGTATGAAAGTGCATACATAGTCCCAGTCTAATCGTGTGATACACATGTACAAAGTGCATACGTATTCCCAGTCTAATTGTGTGATACACATGTACAGATTGAACATGCACATTTAGCTCAAAATCACCCATTAAAGAATAAATGGATATATAATAACTTATTATTACAGTGAAGTCTCCCAAATAAGGCCCATTGATCCCATCATAAACATTCAGAAACAGATCAAACCTGTAATATGACTGAAATATTGATTTCAAACATGTCCAGTTTAGGGAGGCTTTATTAATCATAATGTCATCCTGGCACTTGGTGATAAAATTTATTGTACATATTAACAATGATATTACTTCCATCATTAAAATGAAAATCTTACAATAAATTACAAAATGTTTACCAAGAAGTGTGAAATCTGTTATGAAGCTCTCAAAGCATCTAAAAACTAAGGTGATTGGTTTGACTGTTTTAGTCAATCGGGTTAAAATCAGATCTCCACTGCCCTACTTGAAAATGACTTAGAGGTCATGTTATGGTTATCAATGTTATTACCATAGTTGTTAGTGTTATCAGAAAATCAGATGAAAGTTTATATCTTTGCATGTGGGAGACTGAACAGTATGGCTAAAGAGAATAATTTTTGTCGAACAATTTGATTCACTTTCAGATTTCTGAAAGCTTTATTTCCATTGTCTACTTCAAAGGTCACCAGAACATGGCCCCTAATCAGTCTCTTTCAAATCTTCATGTAGGACTATGGAGATCTGATTTTAATCAGATTGGGTTTTCGCTAACATTTAGACGTAAGAACTAGTGATAGTTTTTTTAAAATAATTTGCAGGTGTAATCTCATTATAAACCTATTCCTGTTTGAATTGTTATTTACACAAGATGTCCATCCCTCAAATTTTCTTGTAAACATGATAAGTGAAAAATTATTTAGTCAAATTAGACCATGTTTGATATTTAGAGGTCTTGGGTGATTATGTTCTGGTGACAATGACCTCATTTTTCAATGCTTTATGCAGATTTGTAACTTTTTGAAATTTAATGGAGCAATTTTTCAATTTTTTGTTGATATTTTTTAACTTTTGACTTGTACATTTTTTAACAAATCTTGTAAGCATGATAACCTGTTTATACTTTCCTTATGACATTTTTATTCAGTTTGCTTGATTTTACTTTCTCTTTTGTCTGGTACTAGTGTAACCACATAATGTGACTGAGTGGGACATCATGCCGCAGTGCTAAACATCAATATAAACTGCCACACTGCAGATATCATAGCAATAGACTGAAAAATTGTTAAAGCTAATTTAAAAATCCAAATCACACACACACACACACATTAGTATTAGTGTATGTCCTGATGGAAAGGAGGGGTGGAGTTGGCTACATGTTTAGGCTTTCCCCCCAAATATCCCTTCTGCTTTGTTGTCTCCTTTAGCTAACAGTTTTGGTACATTGTGTAATGGATCAGACTCGTTATTTGTACGAATGATGCATTTTTTGTGAATTCCAGCTTACCAGTAATTACTCAAAATGAAGGCATAATAATTATATGCATGTTATTTTATTCTCATATTTGTATTGGTGAATCTTTCACATGTTCATGAAGGCATAATAATTATGTGCATGTTATTTTATTCTCATATTTGTATTGGTGAATCTTTCACATGTTCATGAAGGCATAATAATTATGTGCATGTTATTTTATTCTCATATTTGTTTTGGTGAATCTTTCACATGTTTATTGATATTATTCCATTTGTAATTTATGCCTCTCTATATTTGCATGTTGAAATGAATTGATAAAGATTTTGAAAATAACAACATTTTGAGTTGTATCTTTATTTTGTCATTAATATCTAAATAGTTAATTAGTATAACAATGTAGTTAGACTGTTTAATAATGTAGCTGCTGTCAGTGACTTTCTTTTTATAGTAATAATTTATAATATCCAATCCAACTCCAATCTTCTGTTATCAAAAATTAAGAAAAATGACAGTTCTGTAAAGATCCCTTAGGATGTACATTTCTTCTTTTTTGTAAAGTAAGGATTACCATTGGGGAAAATGAAATGATGAAATTGTCCCTTAAATTTTGCAACCCGTGCAAAAATGTCAAACTTAAGAGAGTGAAATCAAATAGACACATATACAGAGAGAGAGAGAGAGAGAGAGAGAGAGAGAGAGAGAGAGACTAATCAATGAGCAGATGTTGCATCATTAAGACTTTTGATATAGCAGCTATGGTGCCATGTTGAGGGTCAGATCATGCTGAACATATTGGTATATACCATTTGAGTTAGTATCTCCGTTTGGAACACCAGATGGTGTCTTAGTGCAAATCACTTCCGGATAGTTGAGTCAATAAAGCTGGAAGATGTCGATCAAGAAAATGTGCCAGACCACTCATTCCACAAGCAAGATCGATATCTCACTATCTTAAAATGAAATTCTATCAATATTTGATCTGTTGTTTTTACATCTTTTATTTTTTTTTTCACTAACTTGCGCCGTTTCCAGCTTTCAAGTAAATGTTCTCTGCCCATTTCAAAACCTAATTATCTTTCCAGTATTACCCCATGCTCTAGTTTGTATTATTTGATTGTGCGAAAGTGTACCGCTGCGTAAAAAGATTGTTTTTGCAATTTTTCTCGCTTGAAGTATAATGAAAATATGTTGTTTTTTTTACAGCTTTAATCGATGCAGTTATTGGAAGTTGAAGGTGGAATTTTTTTTTAACTTCTTAAGGTATTTTTATTATTGATTTAGAATGTTGCATTTCTATTAATGTTCAATTTATTTTTCATGAAATAACTTTAGTTTTATCTAGGAAGGATAAAAAGATAATTTAAAATGCACAAATGTCATCCATGCTTAAACAGACAGGCACACATACTAGTCTCCTCGACGATTATTTCAAAATAATAGGAAGAAATCTGTGAAATAACAGGATCTTTTGAACTTACATATTTAATGCAAGGAAAGTTAAACAGAAATAAACTAATTTTAAGACGGCTGTTCCAGATGAATTTGCTGGTGGTAATCAGAAATGTTGTCCAAAGACCTCAGCAAATTTGAGAGTTATTACAACTTATCAGCATAAGCAAAGAAAAATCATTTTGAAAGTTATTGCATGCACCATCCGATACTTAATCTTTCAAATTTTAAACAAAGCAGCGATGAATGTAAATAAGCTGAATGAATGCATGTCTATATTTGAATATGTATATGAGTAGATACTTATTTGAATGTTTAAAGCTGGGAGAACCCCTCCCCTCTCACCCAAAAGAAAATGAAATTAAAACGTAATTTGGCATGCTAATTAATCTTAATATTTTACAATATTTACACCCAAAAATGAACATATAGTCAATCTAGATTAATTACAATACTTTCTATTTATGATATCTAATGCAATTATTGCTTTGTTAAGTTCCGCTGAATACATTAATATTCGGTGTTTCATTTATTTATTTATTTATTTTTGTAAACTTCATTGGTTTAAACTATTCAGCATTACAGATCAGCTGACAGGTCGAACCTATATTATAATTTTCTTATTGAACTCGTGCTATAACTTTCTTAACTCGTGTTATAACGAACTATTCGCCCTGATAAAATAACTGAGAAAGAAGGATATATCAACGTACGAGAAGTGCAACTTGTTGACAGATGGTTTTTGTAAAGTTATGCATCCAAAAATGTGCAATGTTTAAAATCGGAGAGCCAAATGAAACATTCCCGAAATTATGAATAATGAATATGTACTATCTAGTAAATTTTGACAGTGTATTTAATTAAATTAGTTTATATCATTTAAATACGAACAGTAAATATTTAATTATCTGATGTAAAGTATGGACACCAAATCTAATTTTCAGATGTAAGGTCTATAATTATTCTCCAAGTATGAATAGCAGATGTGGGACATATATAATTTATTCATTGGTTTAACCATAGTGGTCTGATCCTTCTTTTGTTGACTTTATGTTTCGCTAACCAAGCAAAAAACGGTGCGAAATTCTAACTATCCAGAACTGGAATTTGTGTTGTTGGAATGCGCATTGAAACTAAGAGAAGTAATTTTGAGCGCTACGATCTGTAACTCCGTTGCAACCATGAAACCACCACTATAGTGTTTTAGGAATCTGGTACTAATTCAACTCTCATAGTAAACACATGGAAAAGCCATCATGTTCAAAATTCAATAACATTAAAATGACTGGGTGCTAATGATCAGATGTATTCTCTCTTCACGTATAAATATTCTTGGTGCATGCTTCTGTGGAGAACACCATAGGAGCTGCGGCTTTTCTTTAGTATCTACATGTAAATATTTTTCAGTTGATGCCACTGAAACACTGGTGTGTTCATTAGTACTGTCAAGACTGGACTACTGTAACTCAATTCTGTCTGGTTCGTCTCAATATCTATTCCAGAAACTTCAAAAAAGTTCAAAATACAGCTTCTCTGATCATTCTTAGAGTACCTTGATCTGAGCTCCCCGCTGTTCTGTACCCAAAACTGGCTATCCATTCGATGCAGAAACAAACACAAAATTTGTTCTCTGTGCTTCGTTTCACTAACAGACTCTAGTCCAACATACATATCTGGCCTCACCCATGTGTACACACCAGCAAGATACATACGCTCCTCTTCTGACAGTCGTATAGGCATTATTCTCCACTATGAAAATGAAGTCATATGGACAACGTTATTTTGCATACCAGGGCCCAGCAGCGTGGAATGAATTGCCCATTGAAATTAGACACAAAACAGTGATCCCTTTCAAGAGTGCATTTAAAACTCACCTTTTTGTACTGCAGGAACAAACTTAAAGACCTAATAAAGTTTCCTACCTTAAATATTTTCAGCATTTGTTATGTTTTCTAATTTCATGGTGTTTTGTTTTTTGTCGTCATATCATTATATATGTTGTAAAGCGCTTAGAGCTTCTAAAGATTAGGCACAATACAAAGTCATTATTATTATTATTATTATTATTATTATTATTATTATTATTATTATTATTATTATTATTATATGCATAAAACACGTTATTGATTTTGCACCAAATGAATCAGGTGCTACTTTCATTACTGAGCACCGCTCCGGTGGCCTAGTAGTTAAAGCATACCTCGCGGAAGCGAGAGGTCGTGTGTTTTATCCCCGGCCGAGTTATACCAATGACTTACAGAAATGATACTAACAACTGCGTGGTGCTCGGCATTAAGAGGTTAGTGTTAGGACTAGTCGGCCTGGTGTCAGGATAATGTGAATGGGTGGGACATCATGCTACATGTCTGCGGCATGATGTCCCAAGCTAGACATCACTATAAACTGTCTGACAGCAGACATCATAGCGATATGACTGAAAAATTGTTAAAGCTACGTTAAAAATCCGAATCACGCACACACACATTATTGATTACTCCTCTAAGTCAAGCCTGTAAAAATATTAAAATTGTATCAATATCATATTGTCTATATTTTTTTTTAAAATTACAGACTGGATAAGCTCTCGAAAGATGTCTTTACTAAAATTTTACATTTCATTATGGACCACCAAACCCGTACATACTCTATTATTTGTTCTTCCATATAATTAGTACCGTGTATCCTTTACACAGTACTAATATAGTATATAATGTATAATAGTATATAATGAGAACCACATCTGTTAAGGAAAAAAGGCCATATAAACATTTTCAGGATGGCTGTCAAGGCAACCATTTTGGGGGTTAGATCGGCAACTATATGTTGTAAGAAAGAAGTGGAGGATGGGGTATATTGGTATAACCATCAGTTGTGGAAAAGTAGCTCTCTGGGTTGGGTAACAAGTTCTCCACTCAGTTGTAGCCCCTTCCTACATCAAAGAACTTTGTATAGTATGGACAGGGTCGGGTCATGTAAGTAGACAATAAGAGAAGCGACCTTGCATGAAATGCAGGAATACGCGTGATTCAGGTAATATTTACACTATTCCACGTAAAAATGTATACACCTTTGATGAAAATCATGAAAATGTCTGATTATCTAATTTTGAACCGCGTTCAACAACTTTGCATTTGAGAGCATAATATACAAGTACCTGAGATGAACTATGCAGTTAGGCAACTCGGATGTTGAAATGAGATCCAGCGTTGACCTCAATAACAATTTTTCTCGCAATTTTTTTAAGACGCAGCAGCAGAGGGGGCGAACAGACCAACTTTTATAAGCGTCGATTCGGCAAACCGAGGCTTCCTCGTAAATGCTTTATAGAAGCGTCCATTTGGCAAAACAGAATAAAAATAAAAAGACGACAAAGTCGTTGTAGCACCCCCTCTGCTGCTATGGGTTTAAACAATCTTTGAAATTTAAGACTTTACAAACAGACTAATTTGTAAAACCTCACCTCGTAAATCAATTAGATTATTGGACTGGTCAGTGAGTCTGAAATTAATTATCGTTAACGAATTATTATGACATCTCATATAGACTGGATTAGTTGGATCCTCAATGATTAGAAACCCTGGAGGAGCTGTTGATGCAAATGAATATAAAATATACCCTTGTTGGGCTTGACTCGATCGCTCGAGATTTATTTGGTAACTCCCTTCGATAACATCACATACTAAATTCAATGCTATCACCGAGGATTCATCTACGATAAGGATAAACTCGAAAATGCTGTCAGGAAATCATTCATGGATGTTGATTTTCCTAATGAAAACTCGGAGGGTTTCGACATTATATTAGATAGATTCGGTACTGAAATGTTTTTGTTAACGGAAAATTAAATGCAACAAATGGATCGAGATATTATAACGACGATTACATGTAGTCGCGATCAAATATTAAAATACGCACACTCATGTATCTCAGTATTTGTTTAAACCCATAGCAGCAGAGGGGGTGCGACAACGACTTTGTTTTGCCAAGTATACTTCCTTTTAATCTCGTTGTTAGGTTTCGTGTTGATTGTTCGAGTAATTTCATTATTCAGCGCGGTAATTACGCCTGGTAATCTCTTGACCCATTCACGAGATCGTTTATCCTGGATGAATTCTTTCGCGTATTGATATCCAAATAACCGTTCAGCAAGCGTCCGATTAAATCGTTCAACAATTGCCTGATCGCGATGTAGTGCAGTATGTCCTCGTCTGGTGGTGACATTATGATGCTTCATTGTTGATAACACTGCACCCTGAAATTCCTTGCCAGGATCAACTTGTAATAGATTTGGTCAATGCAGAGGACCCCTACGATAAATCCTTTCAAACGCAGAAGCCACTTCAGTTGATGATTTTGTCTTTAGCGGTTCTGCTTCTTTGTATCGACTAGCAACATCAACTACGGTTAGCCCATACTTGTAAACACCATCATGCGGCAGAAATAATATATCAGCCTGATGAACCTCATTAGGTGCGCTGATATCAAAATGCGAGTAGTTAATTTGTTTAGGCGGCGGTAGATAAATTTGCCATATCGCCTGTTTGTATCACCAATCCGCTGCTGTAGTATTTTTCACCTTTGCGGCACTAGCGATTTTACTGATTGCTGATTTACCCCTCCAGTATCCTTTTGGAGAATAATAAATAGATTCCATGTTGTTATTAATTACCAGCACCAATCACTAATTTACCTTTCATCGCCGATTTTATCAACCATGAAGCCAATTTTTCTTTGAAGGATTTATTAGTAATAGAATTGAATGCATGAATCAATTTTACATCTGCGATATGTCTATGTTTCAGATTGCTGCTTTTATAAGCAACATCATGAGCATGACACGCCTTATCAATAGCGTTTATTGGTTTTTCACCGGGTCGGGGTTGATTTTGATCATCGAGTCTATTCCCTGGTCCACAATAATTATATCCTGGAAGGTGTTTTTCTCCTGGATATTTTGTCCATGGTGTTCCTGGTAATTTTACTAATTTGGCTGCAATATCACCTCCTCGTTTTTTTTATCATCTGCAGATTTCATTGAAACAAATCTAAGTTTTTTTTTATACCACATTGTTCACACTTACCAGAAAGTGCTTATCTGTTATTTTTAGTTGTAATCATCGTCAAGTTGTTTGTGCTAGTACGCTTCTTACATTTCACACAATATAGATCCATAATCAACCGTGGTATATTTCCAATTTTGGGATCCCCTCTGTTATCTTCGACAAATCAGTTATTGTGGTTTTTCTTTCCATGTTTGCGTACATTTATAATAACATGAATGTAATTGATTTTTCGGCGACAAAAACACGAGAACCAGTTAAGCATCATGCAGCGCTACCAAATTATATTCGTATGATTATAATCGGACCATATGGAAGTGGCAAGACGCAGTTGTTACTTAATTTAATAACGGGATGGATGAAATGGGACAAGTTGTATTTAGTAGCCCCGAGTGTAGACGATCAGCGATGTTACGAGGTGTTAAAGGATTGTAACGAGAAAGCAAAATCGGAAATCGATGAGGATATTATTGAGTTTATAACCGATATCGATGAAGCACCAAACATTGATGATATTGATGGAGGTATTAACAATTTAGTCGTATATGATGATGTCATGTTAGACAATCAAAAGAATCCCGCTAGGATATTTTCCAGAGGTAGGCATAAAAGCACTGACGTGATATATGTAACAACGATATACTCAAATACCAAAAGTGATAAGAGATAACTGCAATATTCTTGCTGTATTCAACGGGGTTGACACACATACGCTACGAAATATTCACCAGACTTGGTGCAGTGGAGATATGGATTATAATAATCTCTTTAGAAATTTCTTTAGTCACGCTCAGTCTATCCCACACGGATTTGTAACGATAAATTTGCATGATCCTAGATCAAGATATCGTATCGGACTTGATAAAATATTCGGTTAGCAATTTCAACGATTGTTAAACCCATAGCAGCAGAGGGGGTGCGATAACGACTGTGGCGTCTTCTTTTTTTATTTTTGTTTTATTCTGTTTTGCCAAATGGACGCTTCTATAAAGCATTTACGAGGAAGCCTTGGTTTGCCAAATTGACGCTTATACAAGTTGGTCTGTTCGCCCCCTCTGCTGCTGCTGCTGATTAAGGTGTCTATCCACAATGATATAAAAAATGATCACTGAATTACAGTGTTAGTATATAAGTGGTGATTTAGGATACTATTTGTATATCCTTGGATATTTTTTAAAAGTAGCCAACAATTTGTATTTTGCTATATGTATACATTTTTCGTAATGGTTAGAATAGGACTATAAACAATGGTGAAGTAATCAAAATTGTCCCTTTCCATTGTTTAAAGGTAGCTTAGTTGCATATTAGAACCCGTGTTCAAAATTTGTATGCGTATTTATTATTATGCATATGTGGCTGATTCTGGGCATGCAAGGCTGATAATATGGTGTATTATGCATGTATACGCCAAAGTTTTACCAACCCTGCTTTCAGGTAGAAAAATAAATAATTGTCATCCATTAAAAGGCTGAAGAAAACGTTCAGACCCATTCTCTAAACGATACGCCATCTTCAACTCGATTACTTTATACCATCATTGTTTATAATTGTTCAGTTATTTGACGTGGGGGAGGGGGGAAGGCATAGATGAAGAACAAAAATTAATCACTGTTATTTTTCAGATATTTATTTAGTGGTAGTACAATGAATTTGATGTGGATCTGTCGTTTAGAAAATGAGTGAAATGCAACAATACATTCTCTACAAACAGTCCAAAACACCTGATGGTCTCTAACACATTTTTTAAAATAGAAATATCTACGCCGCTAGGTGCTCTAATATATCACACATGTACTTAGCAATATAAGTGACCAATGTAATGTTTTCATCGACCTCTATATAATATTTTAACTAGGCTGCATATCGAGCTTTTGCAGAGAATGCAGGCAATTCAATGTGTATGATGAAATAATTCGATTCTGATCACATGTTTTCACCTTGTATTATTTTTAATTAATTATCTTTCCCATGAATTAGTTAACTTACAGAACCAGATACGGATACTCCATTATTTGCAAGCACTTGTGTAAATTGTCTATATTTCAGAAATGGTGTTCAGTCAAGCGGTATCACTTTTGGAAGGATTGGGTTTTGGAATAAACAAAACCATGCTTCGACTAAGTATTTCAGATGTGAAATGCCATTCTGAAGATGAATTTTTTTATATAAAAAACTAGGATATTTAGTTTGTTTTCCAGACAGCCTAGCGTGTACAAGACATCAAACCTGTACTATATATTGGTATGAAATCAATGTCATGTTTTCATTTACCTCTATATAAAACATCGCTAGGTTGCATATCTAGCACAAGGCTTGCTTTAGACAATAGATCTACACTGAGATCATATAAGAAATAGCAGCGGGTTTGCTTCATATGCGACTGCCTTGCCAGCAATGCAGAGTTTGTATACCGATCGGTGTTAACTGGCTGTCATTGATCAGATGGCTGTAAACCGATCGGATGGAATGGCTGTTATTGATCAGATGGTTGTAAACCAATCGGTGTGATCTGGCTGTCATTGATCAAATGGTTGTAAACCAATCGGTTGGACTGGATGTGATCAGATGGTTGTAAACCGATCGGTTGGACTGGATGTGATTGATCAGATGGTTGTAAACCGATCGTTTGGACTGGCAGCGATTGATCAAATCAAATTCTGTTATCAATTCTCATTTTAAAAAATGTGTGGAAAGTTACTAACCGTTGCTTGATTGCGTTATACACGGAGTTAGTCTCACTCTTCAGCCAATTAAGACTGATAACTTATCAATCAGATTTGACCAGTCAATCACTATGTCAGGTATTAACCTTGGTAAATGAACTAATGTGATGTTTAAACTGCATTATTGGACCATGATAATGCTCTCTCTCTCTCTCTCTCTCTCTCTCTCTCTCTCTCTCTCTCTCTCTCAGATAAGAATTTGGGACAGGTTGACACATTAGCTTCTCGACAAAATTGTCGGTTACAGTAACCAATCAACTTTCTAGTCTTCCGCTTCTTCAAAACAAAAATGCGTGCTTAAGAAATGTGATCCGAATTTGCTGCGAATGGCTTTCTTTTAATTTCATCCCTCCAGACATATTGTCTTTCGATTTTCAAACTGAAAATACCAACAATGCCACACGTTTTGTGGTATAAAATGTTTAATAAATTATTGATCCTAGCATGGTATTGCCTTCTTTGTTTTTATTTACGTCGCTCCGTATCCAGCATACTGGTATGAGTGATATGGAGTAAGTACTGTTTGTGACATGGAAGGGGGAGGGGGAGGAGGAGGAGGAAAATATTGCTGCTGGAGCATTCGCATAAGGCTACAAGCAGCTGCACTTTCCGATTTTGAGTCTCTAACTTCCGCTTCTCGGACTCGATCTCTTTTGTACTTTGTTCTTCTGTTTTGGAACCACACTTTTACCTATAACGAAGAAAATAATATATCAAATGAAGTTAATGTAGTTTGTCAAATAATCGGTACCATTAAAAACATTGACTAGAATTTATTTCATATTATTTTAAATAATTTATCTGACAATACAGATGCAATGTTTTTAATTTCTCATTAGTGTAACATATTAATGTCCATCAAATGTTTCTTACCGCCATTAATAGAACCTTTCACAGATTATATTTTTTTTTCTTTGCTTCTGTTTTCTTAATTGAAAGAGGAGGGGAGATTGATATAAGCACCATACCTGAGTTTCTGAGAGATGCAGTCTTTTAGCCAGATCGGTTCTTTCTTTGCCAACCAGATACTGATTCCTCTGAAATTCTCTCTCTAGCTGGTATAACTGTTCAGGAGAGAAAGTAGTCCTCGCACGCTTAGGTCGGTCCAGATCAAGAGCTTTTGGAAAGACCAATTCCTTCACTGTACCATTTGCATCTGGAAAAGATATTATTAATAAGTAATGGTTCCACCATGTCAACCAACCTTCTGTCGTGTTTTCTGATCGTATAGGCCATTAACAATATCAAGGCTACCACATGCAGCCTGGCACAATCGAGCACTCTCGCTGTGATGTCCTTATTATAATACTGTTCCTACTATAAAAGCGAATATGGCCCAATGCACTAAGTGGAGGTAAAATTATATGTATGTGTACTTCGTTATTAGGCGGTCTGACTTTAAGACGGTATATTATGTGGACAGCGCATAATTTGAGAATAGCGTATATTATAAATCCGAACGGCTTATGGGACAAAATTCTAACAAAGTCACACGCGTTCGAATTAGGAAAAAGGAAGCAGCTTCGGGATTATATTATTCAAATGTTAAACTAAGGAATGGGTTGATTAAAAATTTCAAGAATAAAATAAGTATGAAAATTGTATCATGTTGGAATTTGGAAAACTTTTTTATCCATATGAGTGTAGGCGAGACTTATATTAATATCCGAAGAACTGTGATCGAGTCAAAACTACAGCATACATAGTGACGTTGAATTATTAGCTTAGCTAACAATTCCATAAAAATCAAAGCTACAAGATTATTTCGTGATACAATTCGTTTTAATGTTGTGTACACATAAATCTTTAAGAAAATTGGATGAAAGGTATTTAAAAAGTAAGAAATAAAATTTGAAAACAGTAGCGACTGATTGGTAAAGCTACACCGTACAAATCACACAAACTGACATCAAATGTGTACTTTTATAATGATTAACACATAACAACGGTTGCATTTGTAAGTGGTCTATCGGAATTTAAATGGGGCAAATACAATTACAGACCAGTGATGAACGGAGTAGAAATATTTGCCAAACTATTTAAAAAACTATTTATAATTGTGTATTTATAATTGGCTCAGATTCCCCCCACCACCACCAATCTCTCCCCCCTCCCCCCCCCCCCCCCTCTCTCTCTCTCTCTCTCTCTCTCTCTCTCTCTCTTCTCTCTTCTCTCTCTCTCTCTCATCAGCGGAGTACCAACCAACGTTCCCTCTAAGCGAATGGTAGATGTGCGCGCAGTGCTCGCTGCATTGTGCAAACATTACGGAGACGAGCAAAATTTAAAGTTAAATTGACAATTCAGCTGCGCGGGGATGTGAGCAGCAGCTTAGAGGGAACGTTGGTACCAACACAATATTAAGTGCTTAGAGTCACCAGACTACAGAGCTGAGCCGCATTTTAATAAATGCCTACAGAGTATTCCCTACAGCAAGTTAATACGCCCAAGAACTTATTAATATACAAGTCGGTCTCGAGTGATTTAAATTTGAAAAAGGAGCTTCTTTGGATTTCTAATACGGCTTCTAATGTGAGGCAATGTACAAAGACCAATCGTGCATCACAATAGTAAGACCTAGTCTGGAATACTGTTCAGTCAATATGAATCCCGCACCCCACCCCCAGATTACCAGCAATAAAATGATACGATATCGAACTGAACGATTTGGAACATAGACAATGACACGAACATTATGGTGTCCATGCTTCAAGGGATGTGCTACAAAACGTTGGAGACAACGAGGTGCGATATCCATTTCATCTTCTTCTTGAAGATGGTCAGCATGTTCGTTGTCATTAATACTTGTACTTATATCACAAAATCGGTATCAAAGACAACATCTAACCACCAATATAAATACATACACATCCCAAAGAAACTAGATCCAAATAAACATATTCCCCATCTGGAATAATTTGCGAGCTGCTGTTGCCTCAGTTTCGTCCTTCAAATAAACCTTCGAAGATTTCAAATTGTAATGTTGGCTACCCTTTTTTAGTGCTGTTAGTCAGTAATTGAACTGCGTTTACTAACTAAAGACCCGATATCCACGTAGTACCCTGAGAGGTCTTTGTCTAGAGATATGAAAATAGGCAGCGGGAAAGTCACATTTCCTTTGTACCGGCAGTTCTTCCTATATATAATCTATATTCGTGTTTCTCACTTTTCTCCCCCCCCCCCCAAACAAATACACATTTGTGAAGCCTGAGTAAATGAGCTTTGAAATATAGATTCCTCGTAAACTTTTAGAGTAAGAAGTGTCAAATAATTTTCTTCATGTCTACATTTCATGTCATATTAAAGCTATGCGATAATTTATCCCCAACTAATAATTGCCACATAACTTCAGGGACGCGTCGAGTCTACTCAGTTTGCAGTAACTATGTGGTCGAGAACGATTTGCATAGTGTTTATTTGTACACACACATACACACACACCTACACACAAAGACACACACACACACACACACACACACACACACACACATAATATCTATGAAGAAGGCGTGTCTGTCGAATTACGTTTGTACCACGCCTTTCCTGTCGCGTATTTCGTTTTCGTTCGATAAGCATAGAAGCACTTCGTGGATTGAAGGCTTTCATTAAAACAGACAGGTCAGGTTTAGATTTTCACCACTTTCCGGCAAACTTTGAGAAAGATATCGCATCTTAAAATATATGATTTTAGTTTGGCATTGGTGACATATTGACGCGCATCTACTTTTTTTAAAAAAAGGCAAAAATTTCTTAGTGTTTTTCCAACAAACTATGCCTCCAATTTTGTAATGCTATAAAATATATATTTCCTCTTATGTTTCTAATAATGCGCGAGAAGTAATTTTGTCACTAATTTAATAGCCTCTTATACACAAATTACCATTCCTATGAATACATTTGAAGTAGAAAAGATGAAAAGTTAATGCGATATACTTACACAGGTTTATCACAATAATGTCAAACACATTCAAGTTTTAAAATGATTACAAACTTTTTAGAAGAAAAAAAAAACACAAAAAACAAGACAAATAAATACATGATAAAACATATCCTGAAGAACTTTAATTTTGGTCATATGTAATAGATTTTGCAAGTCACCATGCACCAGTGTAATGAAAATATACGAATAAATCCAATTAAAACTGATCTTATCACAGTGTTAGCACAAAGATACCGTACCCATCATTTTTTAACGACCTCGGGGGCGGTAAGCCTTTGTAAGGTAAGATTGGTTACTGGCGGAAGGATATGCATCGTTAGACGTCAAAGAAAGAACACCTACAACGAAGTGCCTAAGGCGGCGTTCTCAATATCATATCTATGATAGAGATTCTGATTTAGAAAGCAGCTCAACTTACGAGTTTATTAGGTGCTTGTAAAACAAAATACCTTACGTTTTTCACCAAACTGTCCCCAAAACTGCGTAAATTCATTTTCTAAAGTACGTCTTAAGGCCAAAGATTTTATTTTTGTATTTGGTATTTTTCGACACTATTGACAGCTTTGTTTGAGT